>CAJNDV010030943.1:0-10548 GCA_905221635.1 Symbiodinium sp. CCMP2456 | reverse complement strand
AACAGCAACTGCAACTGCAACTGCAACTGCAACTGCAACTGCAACTGCAACTGCAACTGCAACTGCAACTGCAACTGCAACTGCAACTGCACCACCACCACCACCACCACCACCAACAACAACAACAGCAACAAAAAAAAGTAGTCCAGCAGCAGCAACCGCGACCGAAACGGCGACCGTCACCGCAACCACAACTGCAACCACAGCCACAACAGCAACAACAGCATCAGCAACAGCAACAACAACAGCAGCAGCAGCAACAACAACAACAACGACAGCACTGACAACTCCAACCACCACAAGAACCATTTTTACCACGACCACCACATGCTGCACAAGCGCCCAACCACCACAACCATCACCACCACAACCAGCAACAACAACCCCAAGGCGCTGAAGTTCCAATCCGAAACTGCACTTCGGCTCCATTCTGTGGATCTTGAAGACACAAACTCCCCAGTCCCTGAACCGAAAACTTAAACCCAGAAAACAGCTGCTCAGGATCCTCTCCGGCCATGGCATCGATTTCCGAAGGCCTATCTATGGCAAGGCCAGGATTTGGGCGCACGGGGTGTCAGGTTCAGGCTTAATGGGTTTAGGGTTTACGGTGTAGGATTTGTGGCTAGGGTGTAGAGTTTGGGGTTTGTGTTTACAAGCCCCACACCCGGAACCGTGACGGTGCGACAAAAAACGGCAGCGTTTGGCTTGGGTTTGGTCTAGAAGGTCAAGCAGGGACCAGGGTGCAGTTCTCACGTTTCTTCAAAGTTCAGGCATCATTCAGCGAAGCAGGGGTGTTTTTGAGCGAACATCGCTTTTGTTCCCTGGCTTTCCCGATCCCTCCTTACACTGCTCCAAGCCATGGCCTCCCCTCTAGCGGCAGCAGAGGCTTTACAGTACCCGCGGGTGTTGATCTAGAGCCATTTAAACGTCCAACATAACGCCATGGAGATCATGCCGGCACGGCGCATTGAGCTCCTAATCGTCAAGTGCTGGCAATGGCCAAGAAAAGTGCAGAAATAGAAACATTGTAATTGACCTTTCAAGTAGTAAGACGAGTAGCCACTCTGATGATTGCATGCTGGTTCAATCCATGTTGCTGTCCACAAAGGCAGGAAAGATGATTCAGGATTGCTTAACCCCCAAACTGCCCCCAAATACTCCCGAAGCCAGGTTTCTGCATATTCGGACCACCCTTGCGCTAGCACGGTGTAATGCATAACTGGTCTTCCAAGTTTGCCTTGAGCCTATTTGAACGTAAACTTCGCGGAAACACCGTCTGAACCTGTGCGTTGTTGTTCCTTGGTTCACAAGCCTTAATCCTCCTAAACACTAAAAGAGCCCGTATCCGTGTACCTCTTGGACAGGCCAAGAACCGCAACGTCTTTGGCCACTGAAGGGCTCTGCCGTAGTGCGTAATTCGCATGTTTCGGATTCTCGTGCCTGACTGTAGCTGTACGGCATGTTCTGACCATGAGCTTACTACACGGGCTTAGGGTTACTATAATGATTACTAGACGGGTCACGATAAGGGCTACCCCCCCACAGTTACTTCAGCATCGTTCCATGGGTTTAGGGCAGATATGGGAGTTGCCGAAAACAAGGGGTACCTTATTTTGGGGGTCCTTATAATAAAGGATCCCACTATTTAGGGTACTATATTAGGGTCCCCTATTTTCGGAAACCCCCCATATGTGCGTTTGAGGTACCAGCAGGCTCGCCACTCCAGCCTTGAAACATTTGTGCTAGAAGCCACGCCTTGAAACTCCCCTTATAATCCAGCCTAAATCCCAACGCCAAGGCCAACACTATAGGGGTCTGAAGAATTAGTAAAGTAATGCTTTCTCCTTCTAGTTCCGAAAATACAATAATACACCTAAGCCCGATTCAAAATATCAAGGCCTCTCTAAAATCACCCAAACCGCCCTATATAAACCCTTAATGGCACCACGAAGTCCCCAAAATGCAGCCGAGGGGCTTTTGAGCATAAGACCCCTGAGTTTCACCAATCAATGCTGCTCTTGTGCTCGCCTGCGTCAACACTCCCAGGAGCATCCAACGAAGTTTTAGGGTTCGGGGTTTATTTCGGGCAAACCCTTTGAGCCCAGCCCAAAACCCGAGAATCCGTAAAACCCTGTATAGGTCCGAGTAGGGCGAGGAATACGTGAGTTTGTTGGTTTGCCCCCCTCCCGGCAAGGAAGGGTTCAACAGCTGCAGTGTCAAGCCATGTTTTGACATCAAACTCCAGCTTTACCGGTCTAAAATGGGGTTTGAAACCTTATAGTATAAGTATAGTAGGTGCCAAAAGGGAACATTAGGTCTACCTTTCTGATTATGTTAGGGTTGTTCTAGACACAACTATAACAGTTTTTTATTCTTAATATAAAAACCTACGATCATTGCTGTCATAACTTTTGGTACGCGGGTCTTGGGAGTCCCGACCTTCAAAGTGTAGGATTTATGTAGTTCGCAGCCGAAGAAGCTTTGTTCGGGTGCCGGGGAGCATCAGAGTCTCTACGAACCAAGTATTTACCAGCGTTCACAAGGCCCAAGCGCCCCTTCAACGAACTCGCACCCCACATCCCGAATCAAGAGTTCAACACCGGATGCTTCCCTACTGACTCTTGTCTCGAATTACAGAGTAAGCAGCCCTCACCCACATGCATCCTCATCCGAAGAAGCATTCGCATTGGCAGGTTTGCCACGACCTCCCAGGCAACTGCTTCCGGAGGCTGGCAGGTTTTTTTTGGGGGGGCCCTGGTTTCAGACATGTGAAAGCTGCGATTTGTTTTTCACCTAAAGTCAGATGTCCTGCGCATGATGGTCGGCAAAACTCCAAAGATCCGCAAGAACACTGCGACTGGTGAAAGTCCTGTGGCTGCATGGCCCCACGCACAGGTCTTTGGTGAGGCCCTTCGAAATCCATCCCCTTGATCTTCAGGTTTAACGAGTCTGTGCTTAGGTCTTTGGGACAAGTGAAAATTCGTCGCTCGACGTCATACATCAGTGGACACTGCCCCAAGCGATATCTCCAAGCAACCATGTCCCTATATTTCCCTGATGTTCCTCGTTTCGGTTCGAGAGTGCGTTTAGTCAGTACGCACCTCAGCCGTGAACCTCCCGAGCCGAAGTCTAAGCGTGCTGAAAACTGAAAGGGTTAGTGAGGTTATAGTGAGGCTTGGCTCATGGAGTGAACTTGATGGAAGATGGCGCCACCAGCCCTATCACAGAGTGCAAAGTGGTGTGATCCAAGGATGGAGGCAGCGCAAGTGCAGGAAGGAAGGGTGGTTGGAAAGAACGCACTAACTACAGCAGCGCAAGTACATCGCACAAGCAACGTACTGTCAGGACACAACATCGTACCAGCCATCGCCCTGATTGCAGAAACGATCTTTATGTTTGCGATGTCGGTCGTAGTGGTCAACTTGCCACAAGCCGTTGCGGTAACAGCACATGTGAACATCAAACAAGCGGGACGACCGTCAAACTAGTACTGGGACTCACAGCATCCACTCAACGAATGACGGCCAACAACAATGCACCCACCAAGTTATATCCGACTTGATCCTTGGCAGCACCTTCTATGTCAGAGCCAGGGCCGAAAGGCTGGAATAGTGTGGCCCAAGTTCCCCCTCATTAATAATCTGGTTGTTCGAAATACATCAAAGTTCCTGTCGGCAACCATCATTGATGTCGACTGTGCCTCTGATGGAAACAAGTTTCGACTTGTAGCGAGGACTTACAAGCATATATTCAAGTTACTCGAGTGCTAAGAACACCTGACGGGTTTGGAAACATGCAAAGCGCATAAGTTTCAGTATGAAGCCAGCAAGCACCAGGAGAGTCAGAGGATGCCAAACCGTCATGCTAACACCTGCCTTAGGGTTGAGGATTTACGGGATTCTAAGTCCTGAAGTCCTGCTGGGTTTAGGGTTTAGGGTTATGATCATGTTTCTTTTCAGTTCAGCAGCACCATAGCCTTGGCAAGTCCAGCGCTTATGTACTCATGATGGTCCTGCAAGGCATGACATGATCAAAGTGTACAGGAGACGGGCAAAGTTAAATGATCATCTATCCAATGGTGCAAATCATTTGAAACAAGTTGCACGTCCTCTGAACATCCATGGCAGTTCGACCTTTTCGCACACGCAAGCTCGATCGAACATGCCGAACCTCCCTCGGAACACCCTGATCGAGATGGAAATCCCTCAGTGACTCAGCGAACAGCTTTCCCAAGCAGACGCATAACCACCGAGACACCATATTTGATGATCTCATGCGGGGTGTAGAAGGGCCAATGCGCGAACGAGTTGTTGGGGTGCTCATGCGATTGGACGGAAGCAACCATATGTACGACTCCGAGCCCTAACCAGCTGGAAGGCTTTGCCCTCAACTGTAAGCCACTAAACAATAACTCCCGATACCTACGAACCCGGAACCCTTAACCGTGGGACTGTGTTACCCTGCGTCCTTGCTAAGTAGGAGGCAAAAAAACCGTGGGACTGGAGGGCTGTGCGCCAGGATGCTCAAATCAAGCAGATGCCAGTTTATCCAGCTCCAAAGTCAGCAGCTGTGGTTCATGAGCCTCTTGTCCTAGGTCTATTTGTTCAGAGTTTAGGGCTAAAAAGGGGGAATGTAGGGGCTTGAATGGGTACAAATCCTGTTTTAGGAATTTCCTTATTTTAATTGTAGTATAATGGGCCCCAAAACCCTATTCTAGTCATTAAAGGCCCCTATAATATTTTTCAGTTTAGGGCAAGAAAGGGAGTTTCGCAGTAGCTTCAAAATGGGTGGAACGGAACTAGACAGGCAAGGCAAGTATAAGTTTCAAATGCTTCTGATAGAGAGAACTCCGAAATGTGCTTCGGTTGTATGCGGGAAATCCTGCTTACATTAAGGTTGACATGTGGTGTAGTGTAGCATTAGAGGTAAGTTCATCTGGTACGTTGCCTTCCAATATTCCGTGCTCATCTTGACTTTTAAACTTGGTGCAGAGCCTCAAATCCCTCTTGCATGGCAGGGTACAGTTGATAACCAGGCAGCCACTCGCAGAGCAAGTGCGGACAGGCAGGCACAGACCATCACAGAATAGCGCGTGACAAGAGTGCATACGCAGATCGACAAGCCAAAATGCCTTTTCAGTTCCACTGCATGCAAAATCGCACATGAGCGCTTGAAGACACACGTCCAGTTCATCCATGTAAAGCAGGCTTTTGCAAGTAGATTGTTGTGTTTAGACCTCCAACAGCACCTACAGACCTACAAGCCCAGTTACTCACGAAATAGAATACGCACTGTCGCTTTGTAGCCCCAGCATAGTGACCCATCGTGTAGATAGCTGGGCTTGGAGGGTTGTTCCAGCTAAAACCCGAAGCCGTATACCTTAAACCCGTACCGTAAGCCCGTGTGAACTCCAACCCCTAAGCCCCAAAAACCCGATAAGCTTCAATCCAAGGGGCACAGTGGCCGCGGCCCGGGCAGATGGCCTCGCCGCTCACGAGCTTTGGGAAGGACTGGGCGAGGTGCAGCCCAAGTTAGAGGTTTCCGGGATGAACTAGTGAGTTAACAACTTGTAAGCATAACCTACAATAGTAACAATACAACAATAAATTAATAACAACAGCCGAATATCAGTACTAACAATAATACGGCTGGTGGTATAAATTCTGCATTACCCATAGAAAGGAACATACCATAATTCCCATAGTTTAGGCTCCTTCAGGTAATGCAGGATTCTTATCATCAACAATAATAATGTACATGTATATGCATGTATATCTGTATATATATATATATATGTGTGTGTGTATGTACATAGAGCGAGAGAGAAAACATGTTTAATACGATATAGTGCAAGATAGAACATTCGAATTGCAACTGTAACTATGTCGATTATCCAAACTCATCGCTTCGCCCTTTTATTAAACACCCCTGCTAATGATGAAAACACATTGGGGCGAACCCTCCCGAAATCATCCCTGCCCTTCAAAACCTATTCTGAATTAGAGGGGATGGTTTCGAGGCACCCTTAGAGCGCAGTAGGAGCAAAAACAAGAGCAGGAGTTAGAGCAAGAACAGGAGCAAAAGCTAAAGCAAGAGCGGGAGCAAGAGCAAGAGCAGAAGCAAAAACATGAGCAACAGCAAAAGCAGCAGGAGCAGGCGCAAGAGACGCAGCAGAAGCAGGAGCAAAAGCCAGCGGGGAGCAAGAGCCAGAACAGGAGCAAGAGCACGACCCCTCAAAAGTGGCAGTAGAGATAAAGATACCCCCTAATAATAAACATGATGTTTCGAGTTATTAGTGGGCGGCCCCCCCGCCTAATATTAGGGGAAGGGGTTATAGTTATTAACGGGAATAGTTTGAAGTAGCATTTTATTTGAAAGCATAGTAGAATTTCGTATAACAAACACATTGTTATTTGCTACGTAATACACCAAATAGCTGAAGATATTATGAGGCTTCGCTTTGTATCATAATATAACGGAAAATGACATAACACGTCATAGCATAACACAATAGATAAGAACAGTGCATAGTATAAGACAGTGTAATGATATATAAGATAGTTTACTGTGAGTTTCTTTAAAATATCACTCCAATTTTTTATTGTCATTACTATTCTTGTTCTGTTCTATACTAAGTACATATCTATGTATTAATATACTGTATTAAAACTTATTCTGGTTGAATATTTAATATACACAATCATACATTCTAAATGATGTTATTCTATATTATACTACATTCTGTTATGCTATAGCAGATTATGCTTCATAGCATGATAAAGGATCACGTTGTATGTTACCTTACCTTCTATAAATATCACGATGTTAGATTATATGACGGAACAGATTTTGAATTCAGCCAAGGGCATCCTAAGCGTTTCCTATCGATATGTAGAGCTCGTAATTTGGTTCGAAGATTACGATTTTGGGTTCCCCACGTAAGACGCTCGAGTTTCGTAGTCTCGGGGGTGTTCCTGCTGCATGAAATTACAGCGCTCTGTTGCCGATACTCAGTTCGTGCTTGTGCATCTCAAGACATGTCTACTTCGTAAGCAGTCAGTTCCGGGCCAAATCTTTCACTTCTCCTGCTCTTTCCAGGGATGAGCTGCTGCAAACGATTTTCAATGCTTCCGCTCGAACTGATTCCGTTAACGTCTCTTTCGACAAGCTCTTCGTCTGGAGGCTCCTGAAGGATACCTCGGGTAAAAGGAGAATGCCCTAAACCCTAAACCTTTTGTTCTCCCCCCCCCCACCCTCCCACCCACACCTCAGAGTGTTTCAGGCGCCGATGTTCCAGCTACTATTGGTCGGTTGAACAGCCTTTACAGCACAACAGTGCCTAAATGGGGACATTTAAAACCTTCGTGGTAACTGCAGGGCAAGCGTACCTGACCTACAGGATCGAAGCCAATGCAGATAACGAGTGCCGAAGCCGTAATCCTTGAAAAACACCGTCAAGTCTTAATCTGCCTTCCCCAAACCCGAAACAAACCCCAAAGCCTCGAGCCTCGCAGGTACCCGAGGGTTTGGAGAAAGGATTCCGCTCTTTGCTCATCTTGGGCCCTTCAGGCTGCGTCCTTAGCTGTCGGCTGGCAGGGCTTCTGGGGGCTTACTGTAGGGTTGTTGCGTTTAAGCGTTAGGGTATATGGGGCTTTGGGGTTTAAGGTTTAGGTGTTTTAGGGATTCTATTCTTGAACAGATGGTGCAGAAGTAATTTACTTTCAAGGGATCTTCAGTCTATGCTTCCGTCAGTTGTCATCAACAGCTTTTCCTGCGCGCTCTTGCCTTAAGACGGGGTGAGGGTTGCATGGGCGCTGGCCGGCACCTCAGTCCGTGCTGAAAAGGGTTTAGGGCATACTGCGTAGGTTTTTTTTCGCCAAGGGGTTTTGACTTCGAAGATTCTTGCGGAGGGGGGGAGTGATTAGGGTTCAGGGCTTGTGACTTCCGAGAGTTTGGTTTCGGGCCGTTTGGGGTTTGGGATGTTTGCCGGATTCAGGTTTCGGACCTTGGCTTTCAGGGTTGAGGATATGGGCTCACTTCCAGGCCATACTGTAGAGCTTAAAACGGGTATAGCTTGGAGTTTTTTTGTTAAATGGGTTCCTATAAGGGGTACTACAGGGGCTAGTTTTGGGATTCAGGCCATGTGGTGTAGGGTATCGAGGCTTCGAGTCTGCGCAGGGAAGACCGGTGTGGGGAGTTGAGGGTTTAGGGTTTAGGGTTTAGGATTTAGGGTGTTGCGGCAGGTGGGCCTTAAACCCTAAATGAGACAGAGGGAGGCTTTTACAGCCCACGTGGAGTTGGAGTCAAAGGGTAATTGGTTGCGACTGCTACGTCCACACAGTTGTGCAGCTGTGCATATTTGCATTGGACTTCCCTTCTGTCGAAGCGGCCATGTCTGTCGTGCCATGGCAGTTACCCTGTTTGTCCTCTTTAAAACTTTCAGATTTCTCAAACTGTAGGAGTGTTGATTCAAGGATTGAAAGTCTAAGCCTGTTATCTGCTGCACATATCTCCTCCGGTGCTATGTTGAACCATTCGATGCATGACCGACACTCGTTTAGACGTAATACTCTGTCTCTGGCTTCAGACCCCAACGACATTTTCGCACACGTACCACGGAGGCAAGACATCTTGGACAGCGTCGACGCCGACGGGACCGTCAGAATGTTGTCCGAAAGCGGCATAAACGACGGTGTCAGAGCGATCTTGAACCCGAAGCTCTAGACCTCCTGAGGCTTCCTGAACCCTTTATCTGGTACTGTGTCGTTTAGGTTTCTAACTCTCACGTTGGAGCTCATAACATATCGACGGAGATGTAAATCTTGCTTGCAGCCAAGCCAAAGTGTGACATGGAAAGGTTCAATAGAAGGGCGCTTTAGACCTGCTCGATCTCGCTTTCGGGGGCTTAGGGTTCGGGGTTCAGGAACGAGGGTTTGGAGTTACGGGTTCAATTCATTCCAGGAGCCTGAAGTACTAACACAAGCGTCCTCTTACAGCCCCTGGATTCTTGCAGTAGAATAGTCTCAAACACCCTATTCTGATCATCAAGGCCCCCCGAAGTTTAGAGGTAGCTTCGTGTTTAGGTCCGAGGGCATTCCAAGAGCCATCGGGATGCGGAGCACGAAGCAGAAAGGGTGGGTCAGGCTCAGAGAGAAGGGTTGACAAGGCGTGTTTACAGGTAGCCCTAAACCCTAAACCCTGGTTTAGTTTAGGCTTCAGGGGTCGTTCTGTGTTATTGAGGATACGGGCTTCGGGTCTTGAGTTGGAGAGAGCTTTGTGGCATAGCGAAGTTCCAACCTTGGCACAAAAAAATTGAGTGTCCCAGGTACCCTTAACCGTGAACCGTAAATGCTAGACCCTGGACCCTAAACCTTAATTCACAACCCTCCACACTCTTGCATGTGAATCTGCATCGCACCTAACTGGCCTAGAGACCCAGAAAGAGACATCCCAGCCCTAAACCCTAAACCCTAAGCGCAATCAAGCCTCAAGCAGCGAAAGAGGAGCGGCTGCATCGAGTACAAGGACTTTGTTTGGCTTGCCTGCCAGATGGTTCAACCTAGACAACTAAAGGTTCAAGAGTGTAATATTGAATGTAGGGTCCTGATGAGTTAAAGTGAGTTAGATTGGGTTCCAAGGTACAGAGTAGCATCCATGCAGTATATAACGGCTTGTGTTATATATATATATATGTGTATGTATGTATGTATGTATGTATGTATGTATGTATGTATGTATATATATATATATACACACACGAGCTAGAAGGGAACAGTGTGACTAAGCGTTCAGACCGCTGTGTTGGGGCTATTGACGTACTTGCCTAGGCCTAGACCCTAAACACCTCCAGTACTGCACTTTCCGGCGTAGGGTAGGGTAGAGTAGTAGGGTAGTTGTACCCACCCTTAGGCAGCTTCGTTGTGGAAACCTCTCGGGATCACGATGAAGCCTTGTCATGTGTCTGTGTGAGCTTGCTTTCGGACCTACATTGGCTTCCCCGGGTCGGTTGTGACACTGTGGACATGCATCCCAACACAGGGAACGAGGGATCCTGTCTCGTGGCGGCCGGGCTCACAGCCCGGAGCCCTAGCAGTCGTAGCTCAGTGACAAGACGAGTCTGTGGACTTCAGAATAAACCCTAAACCCGAAACCCTAAACCCTAAACCCTAAACCCCTAAATCCTAAGAGCCCCAAGGCAGCTGGAGTCTGTCCGAAATCCCAAAGGTGCTGAGCACGAAAGCTAAAACCCCAATGTCGAAGCCGACACCATTGCCTCCTCTCCCCAAGACTCCGCAGGTCCTCTAGCCCTCTCCTGCCCTGGGATCTCTAAAGATCTCTACGTGACGAGCCTTTTGCTGTACCCGAAATTTAGACCCGAAACCCAAAGCCTCAAACTCTTCAAACCAGTCCGAGTGTGGCATGAACAACTGCGCAAGGCCTTTGAGCCCTAAAACCTAGACCCCCTTGAACCCTAAACCCCAAACTCCCAAAACCCAAAGCCCTAAACCCCTAAACCCCTAAACCCCTAAACCCCTAATAAACCCCAAA
>CAJNDV010030942.1:12634-50944 GCA_905221635.1 Symbiodinium sp. CCMP2456 | reverse complement strand
GCATATTATTATTACTATTATTATTATTACAATAATTATGACTATAAATAATAATAATTATTATTTTATTATTATCATTATTATTATTTATTATTATTATTATTATTACTATTACTATTATTATTATTATTATGAGTATGATTATTACTATTTTTAGTATCATTATTATTATTAATATATTACAGTGACAGCTGTGGTGTCGTATATCCTCCTTTGGAGAATGGGCAGGAAAGCGCCGGGTTGCTCCAGGGTTTAGTAAGAGTTTAGGGGTTTTGGGTGTTGGGGGTAGAAGCTTTGCGGTTTAGGGGTGTAGGAGTTTGGGGGTTTAAGGGGTTTAACGGGTTTAGGGGTTTAGCATTTATTGAGTTGTAGAACGAGCACTGAAGCCCTAAGCCGTACAAACAAACCCTCAAAGCCCGAAGCCCCTACACTTTTGACTCTGATCAGATTTGAAGCCCTACAACCAAACCCGAAAAAAAACCGAAAAGCCCCCACACACCCTTTGGACTCTGATCAAGATGGGGGTTCCGGAAGATAGGGGACCCTAATATAGTACCCTAAATAGTAGGAGCCGGACCCCCCAAAAAAGGTACCCCCTATTTTCGGAAGCTCCCAGATGCGTAGGGCCTTCGGAGGCCTCCACCGACACGTTTGATGGAGCCGAGCCGGCTGCCGGCTTCCGGGAGAACACAGCAGGCTTCGGGAGGCTGGGTTTTTGGGACCCTGATGCCAGGAGACCCTAAACCCCAAACCCTAAACCTCCGTTTAGAGTTTAGAGTTTAGGGTTTAGGGTTTAGGGTTTAGGGTCTTGAGAGTTATCATCTTCTACACTGGTAGCAGTGCAGCGGGGATCTTTCAAGAAACGAGTGACGCTTAAGCCGAGCAATGCCGACATCGTCATCATTGCCAGTGACTCTATTGCTTTCTTCCCCGGACAATTAACAACAACACCAGCACCGCTGCCAGCGTCATCGCCATCATCAGCAGCACCATGGCCTTCTGCTTCATCATCAACCACCACCATCATTCAGGACTCAGGGGTCAGGGTCTTGAACCATCCTAGGTCCTAGTTCCCAGGCGCGACGACTCGCGGTCGACCGCAGCTCTCAGCAGAAGATCGGAAGATGAAGCCAACGGGCCTTTATAGCTAGACTAGTAGCTCCTTTAAAGGGCACGGCTCTCAGGGTTCCACAAGGGTTTCGGGGTTGGGGGCATGGGGGCTTCAATAGTTCGAATAGGGTCTGAGATACAGTCCGGTATTGTATGCTGTAATTATCTTAAAGAGGTTTAGGAATAATCTTGGGTCATCAAGGTTTAGGGCTTTCAGGGTTTAGCGTTTAGGGCTTGGCTAAGGGCTTGGGGTTCCGTAACTTGTTTTCTATGTTCTTTCGGTCAAGGGTCACGCCAAAACCTCAAGTAGAAGGTCCAAGACAAGATCAAGTCCAATCCAACCAGACTCACCTCGACCAATGACTGTCGCCCTACACTCCTACCACCCAGCACCCGGGTTTGGGGCTTTAGGATTCAAGGCGTCCTTGGCATACTCTGCAGCTTCGCACGCTCGCCATAGCCGCCCCCGAGTGGCCGCATCAGGACGGGCGGAGGGTGCCCTAAGCAATGGCCACCTAATCGCAGACTCCTGCGATCCTGCGTAGGTTTTGGGAGGCATTCAAGGCCTCTGACACAAGGGACCCTGATGCCCAGCGATGTAAGTCCCAGGGTGAAGAGGATGAGGCTTGGATGCACTAAAGGGGTTCTGTCAATGCCGAAAGTGCCATTGCTTCCTACACCCTCAACGCTCAGCCGGGTTTAGGCGGGACGGTTGAAGGTTTAGGAGTTTAGGGTTTGGGGGTTCAGGATTTCGGAGAGCTTGCTACGGGCTACTAGCGCATTTACAGGAATTCGGCTGTGGCTTGCGTTGCCTGGAGTGCCCTCATCAGCCTTTAGAGTAAGATCTCGGGCTTACGACCTAACAGTTTGTGCTCAGCACTTAGGATACGATCTTCGGCTTCAAGCGATTATGAGAGGAGACTTTCAATTAAAGAAACCTTAAAGCGGAACCCTGGTCCCCTGCACTTGGTAAGAGGCTCCCACGTCATGGCAGAAGGAGCCAGAAAGGTGCGGACGGAAGTTCGTTTTGACGAAGTGAAAGTGGATGCGGAGGTGGTAGGGTCTGTATGGATTCGGATTCGGTGCGTGGGTCGTTCAGTTTCGTGTTTGGCCTTGAAGTTTGATCCGGCGCTCGGTGAACAATTGGTGTTGGGTCGGTCGGGAGCCCTCTTACCTCGGCCACTGCTTACAACCATCCTTCTCTGACCGAAGCCAATCTGGTTTTTCAGTATCTCTTCCTGACTTCACTTGTCTTACACTTCTCGCTGTTCCGTCTGCTTCTTCGCCCCCGCCGTACTTTCAGTCCTAGCCTCTGCCGATTATCTTCACTCTTCTAGCTCGTTTTCCTGTTCGTCTCACCATGCAGACTCGTCTGGCTATCAACGGCTCACGTCGCATGTTCTTGAGGGTTAGACTAGAACATGCATGACAAAATGATTGGAGACACCTCCGCTAGTTCACGTCCTTGCCATCCTCGGGTGCGAGACTTGCTCGCACCTACTCCGCACCGCAGTCCTCTTTTCTTCGATAACAAAGGGTTGGGGTCAGGGTTGAGGGTGAAGAGTCAAGAGTGTCTGGCATCAGCACCTTTGAGCAATTGCCTCTCGTGGCTCGTGGTCTGGATATGTGTCTGCATAAGTAGATGTTCTACATCATGCGTGGGCTATCTGGTCCTGGTATCATCTATTCCTTCACGTTTCTCAAGCGACCGTAAACCCTAACCCCCTTACCCCTGTAACCCGTAGTCCCATAATCAAGGTTCGGTCATTGCAAAAAATTGCTGAAAAATTGCACTTCTGAAAGCGTAGCAACCCTATAAACCCCATAATATACCTCTAAGCCCTATAAACCCAGAAGCCATGCCCTGAACAGCTCGGGCCTTTTCAAGCTCTAGGCACTAGGGAGGCGTTCACGGTCGCCTGTCATTAGCATGGCTTTGCAGGACGCTTCGGTCTCAAAGCCAAGGAGCACTGGCTGTTGTAGGGCCGGAGATCCGGATCTTTCCTCGGTGACAAGGAGCACTCCAAGTCGGCCGCCGTGGCTGTGACGGCGGTGGTCCAGGACCGAAGCGTGGCCAAAGCCAACTTCTCAGGCTCACAGCTCCAGCGCGCGGTCTCCGAGTCGGGCTCTTTGCTCTCTTTGGGCTCCTTGCTGTCCCGGCTTTCCTTTGAAGCGAAACTGGGAGGTCCTGGCGCCTCGCTGGCGCCCTCCTCGTTCCCCAAGCCCTCCCAAGTCAGCCACTTGATGGCCAGGCCAGTGCTCGGCGGAGCCTCGCTGCGGCGCCGTTCGGCCAGCCGTGGCCCAGCACTGCAGGGCCGGGACCCCGCCCCCGAAGAGGGACCCGACGTGGAGCCAATGGCCTTGGGCCGTAGCCCACGGTCCAGGGAGCTGCTGAAACTCGGCGCCAGGAAGTCCGCAAGCCGAGCCCCGGTTGAGGCGGCCCCGGTGGGGCTCTTCGGAAAAGGTACGAACGAGGCTGCCGTCGTGTTGCAGGGCGAGGCCTCCGCGCTGCTTTGAGGCGCAGGCTCTGCCCGGGACTGGAGCACACAGCTTCCCGCGTGGCGGATGTGGGGTCCACGCGCTGGAGGTGGTGAGACGAGACCTGGCACAGGGCGCTATCCATGAGGGCCACTGCCTTTTTTTCAGAGGGGGCGGCCTTGAACTTTTGGTGTCGATTCTATGAGTTTTCTTTAGAAACCAATAAAGTTTATTGGTTTTGTTGAATACATGCTTAGTAGTGGCAACTCTTTAGGCTTGTGCATTGTGCTTGGGACACAAACAGAGACGCAACGCTAACCATCATAATGCAGAATATAGTAAAAGGATCAAAACAAGCTTCAGATGCGCACACAAAGCAAAAGATTAAGGTTTGTCATGATGAGTATCGAAGGTTCTTTGCTGTCTGGCTTCGTTGCAGAATTGCATAGCAACGTGGCAGCTAAACCCTTCCACCCTAAACCCTTCCACCCTAAACCCCTAAACCATTATACCCTAAACCCTAAACCTTAATTCCCTGAACCCCTAAACCCTTATACCCCAAACACTCAACCCTCTACCCTACTCCGTCAACGCACAGTACACCCACACAAGCCTCGGTCACATCGCAAGCTCATGGCGAAGCGCTCGCGCTCGCGGATCAGCGTCGGAGGCTCCCGGTCGCTGCGGTCCTGACAGGAAGGCGTAACTTCGGCTTAGGGCTTACAGGGTTTATAGGGTTTAGGGGTGTTGGGAGTTTTGGGGTTTAGGGTTTGGGGGTTGTGGGGGTTTCGGGGTTTTGGGGTTTGGGGGGGTTTCGGGGTTTGGGGGTTGCGGGGGTTTAGGGGCCGTAGAAATTGGAATAAGGTTTTGGTTAGGGCTTATGAGGCTTAGGGGGGTTGGGGGGTTTAGGGTTTAAAGCTTAGGGTGTAGGGTTTAGGTCTTTAGGGGGTTTAGGGGGTTAGGGGGTTTCGAGGTTTTAAGGTTTAGGGGATAGGCAGGGGTTGGCGGCTTTGATGGGGCTTAGGGGCGTCAGGGGTTGGCGTTATTGGGCTTTAGGGGTGTGGGGGCGTAGGGCTTCGTGGTTTTAGGGTCTAGGGCTTTAGGGGTTTAGAGGCTGCAAGGGTTTAGGGCAAGGCAGGCGTTACCACATAGCTGGAGCGGCCATGAACAGCTGGCACTAATCAGCACTGCAGTGTGAAACTGGACCTGTGACACATAGTGAGGTCAAGGAGCTGTCGGAATTTCTTGAGTCTTCGTCCACGACACTAGCCACCCCACAACCTTAAGCTTAGAGCCCGAATTCTTCCTAACTTCCACCTCGAGCCGTGGCATAGTCCGAGCAAGGGGGCTGGAACGGCCTGGGAGTCGGGTTCGCTTGAGGCTCTCAGAGGGGCATTAGAGTTGATTGTTTAGGGTGTGGGGGCTTTAAGAGCTTGAGGGTTGAGGGTTTGTTTAGGGTTTTAAAGTCTTTGGGGATTTAAGGCTCATAGGGTTTAAGCTTGACGGCACTAAAGGCTTTAAAATGGGGCCGGAATGGAAGAGAGCTCCATTTGCAGGGATCCTTTCGGGGTTCTACAAGACTCAGGGCCCTTACGGAGTGATAAGCCGATATCGCAAAGCCGCTGGAAAAGCAACAGCAAGGCTGGAGAGTAGGGGCATACCTTCGGGCTCTTATCAGGTTTCGGAACAGCTTTTAGGCTTTAGGGTATAAGGTTTCGGAACAGCTTTTAGGCTTTAGGGTTTAAGGTTTCGGAACAGCTTTTAGGCTTTAGGGTTTAGGGTTTCGGAACAGCTTTTGGAAGGCTTTATGAGGCATCATGCAGGTTGATATAGGCTTCAGAGCGCCCCTATCAGACCATACAGAGGGATTTCTTATACGATCGGTTTCCAGGCACACGGGTCCCTGAAAGAGAATCCTACATCCTACTCTGTGTTCGATAGGGTTTTGGGTTCAGGGCTTGGGGTTTGTCCGAAATCCTGACAAATCCGAGGAGCTGTGGATTTCAAGCGTCACTCCCACTCCCCTCCAAACCGTCCAGGGACGCCTTATAAACAACTTCAGCCCCAACCCTGGACCCTAATATAGGGGCCTTAATGATTCGAATAGGGTCTGGGAGTATATTATACTATAATTGTAAGAAGGAGCCCCCCAAAAATAGTATTATTGGTAACTCTTAAGGCAACTAGATTAAACCCTTAAAGCCCTAAGCCGAGCACAAAACCCGAACCTCCGGCCCCAAACCTGAAATCTCTCAGGCGCCCCAAGCCCCAAACCCCAGCTACACCCCAGGTGTCCCCAACCGGGAGATAAGCCCTAAACCCAGGGGTGCCCCTAAACCTAAACTTTCAATCCGAGACAAAGAGGCCCAAAACCCGAGTGACCCTAAACTGAGAAAAAACGCCCTAAACCCGATACTTTTCCCTAAACCCTACACTTGCAACCTGCACAGAAGCCCCCAAAACCCAGTTACCCTGAAACATGAGAAGCCCCTGGCCTTGAGGCTGCATGCCACCGGCGTAGGGCTGCGCCAGGTACGTGGTTTGCCCAAAGGCCACGACCTGAGATGGCTCGAAGTTTTAGGGCTCAGGGCTTTGGGGGGGTGTAGGCTTTAGGGCTCAGGGCATAGCGCGTAGGGCCGTTTTGGTGTCCATTTGGGGTTCATGTTCGGTAAGTCTGAGAGGCTGTCTTCGGGGCTTGGTAGTAGTATGAAAGTGTCGGGCTCTAGAAATTGATCTTTGAAAGGGCTCGGGCTTTAGGTTTAGGGCATTTCTTGCATACGAGTTCAAGATCAGGGTCTAAGGTTCAGGATTCAAGATTGAAGCTGTAGTATAGAAGCCTAAATAATTACCCATACTATTCAGGGGGTTCCTTGTTATAACTATACGATAAAGGAGCCCAAAACCCTATTATTGAGGCCCCTACATTAGTCTATCAAGGTTGGAGTGTCCGGCTGGGCAACCCCCTGATCGCATGGGTCCAAGCGAGATCCTGCAACAGGCGACGCCAAACTCCAGCGCAAGCCTAATCTAGGAGTCCAGGGGTCTGAATGAGTAAAGTAGGGCTTCGGGGTATAAGAACAGAAGCGGGTTTGAGTCCACAGGATCTAGGGCCTGGGGCTTCGGGTTCAACTTTGTTATTTATGTTACCCGCGAGTGCTGCACGAAATCGCCCGTTGACCTCGCCGTGGTGTATTCTGTAGCTGCATCCCATCGGTCACTCTGCGAACAAACATGGGCCGAAGCAGCTTGCCTGTCCAAGCACACAGACTGTTTCGATCTGTGTCGTGTATTTCAGGCAGTGCTTGGCCCTGCAGCACGTTCAGAATGTTGTCGTCAGCCATGTGCCCTGGCAGATCCATCAACTTGTTGCTCAATGCCTCGGCAAGGGCTTCAGCGCTCTTGAAAACGTCAGCCATGTTGGCCCCAAACATTCATGCACGCACTGGCAGGTCCCCGTATGGGGTTTGGTGTTTCGGACTTAGCCGCCCCCCTGAACCTTTTCGATGTAAGCTACTCTGGGCCCTGAACTCGACCCCTAAAGCCCTAAGCCCTAAAGCTTAGAATGGCAAACCCTCGAAATGCACGACCGAGGACCCTCTGCACAGCTTCGCGATTTCGGGGATGCTGGTGCTCCTGCATCGCAATCTCATGGCTACCGAAGAACAGCAAGATCACCAGTGCAGAAATGATAATTATGATTGATACTACAATTATAGTTCATGAAAATCATACCAATGATAACACCCGACATCATCCCTAAACCCTAAACCCTAAAGCCTATAAACCCTGAAACCCTATAAACCCTAAGCCCTATAAGCCCTATAACCCTGAAACCCTATAAACCCTGAACCCTATAAGCCCTATAAGCCCTATAAGCCCTAAACTGTCTCGGATGCAGGGGCCTCGGGCTGCGCGGCTGGGTTGGGGTGCAAGGGAGGAGGCTTCAGTGCTGCTGGCTTCTCTACTGGTGAAGCTAGCACTTGCGACATGGCTGATGGAGGGGCCTTAATAACAAGAATAGGATCCTGGGGTCTTTTATGCCATAAGTTATAATAAGGAACCCCCAAAATATAATGTAGGTAGTTCTTGAGGCCCCTATAGTACGTCTGTATTCTCTGAGCTCGCTGTTACGCTTGCGGCTTGGGATGATAGAAGATCATTACCCTGCAGACCCAGACCTCCTCCCTGAATCCGGAACCGAAAACCCTCTCACCCCTCTAAGCGCTTGACCCTCAAAGCCCGAAACCCCTGAACCCTAAAAGCCTAAAATCCCCAAATTCCTAAAATCTCGAAACTTGAAACCCTCAGGGGCATCGATTCTGGAGTTTACCCTGCGCCCCTGGAACTTTGAAGCCCTCGAGCCGTAGCAGTAAAAGAGCACCTAAGCTTCCCCCTAAGCTCTGCCATGGGGTGTGGGGCTTAGGGTTTACGGCTTCGGGTTAAAACTCGAACCCTCAACTCTGGACTCCGGATCCTACCTGCTACGTCCAAAATGCAAAGCTCTGCACAGTGGAGGTTAGGAACGCGGTATTGTGAAGCTTCTAGAAGGGCTTCCGTCATGGCATGTGACATTTCATTTAGTAACAAAACAACAGTTTAGGGTTTATAGGGTTTAGGGCTTAGGGTTTCAGGCATGGTAACCGTAAGAAAGATGAGAAAAGGGGTTCAAAGCTTTTGGGATTTGCAATTTCGGGTCGTCAGGTCCGGGGTACCCCTACAACGCAACACCCTCGAACACCTGCAGTCCTCAGCAGAAGCCACCACTCTCCAAACACCCAAACTGCAAACCCGTAAAACTAGAACAAGAGCTCTCGTCCTGATTGAATACTACTACTGTTACCATTATTCCTACTATGACTATCAATGACTATCAGTCTTATTGCTATTCTTCTTGAAAATCTGCCTCCTGACTGCAAAGGAAGCACAAGCCCAACAAAAACAAAGACAAACAGACTAGAGCCTAGACCCCCGACCATGAACACCGAATCCCCAAACCTTAAAACTAAAACCCTAAACCCAGAGGCTTAATGTAGGGGCCTTAATAATTAGAGTACAGAGAGGGAAACCAGGTAGGCATCCCTTAGAATGGGGTTTTGGGATGAACCCCCAAAATAGTAGAGGTAATTATTAAAGCCCCTAGATTAACCTAACACCTTGGCGCCCTCAGCCCTCATCCCCAAACCGGAAAACCCTAAGCACCAAACTCTCTTTGATCCGTGTCCTCGGGGGTGCTCCTGGCCTCTTTCTCCTTCTGATACCTTGGTTGGCAGCCGCATTGGGATGTCCCAAAGTATACGACTCAGGGGGGTTCAGGGTTTTAAAGTCTAAAGTATAGGCTTCAGGGTTGAGGAGGGTGCTGTTTGAAGCATATGGGTTTCGGGTTTGGGTTTCGGGGTTTAGGTGGTTTAAGGATCATGGTCTAGGCATTTGCCATCTTACCTTAAAAACCCTGAGGATTCGCACTCGTGAGTACTTAGGCCTCGAAAAAGCACTAGGCATCGTGCAAACGGGAAGAGTAAGACAGCCAATTCTTGGCATGCCCTGAACCCTACGCCCTACAACCGACATTGGCCTCACTTTCGGCTCGATTCTGCAGGCTAAGCCCGGGCCCCCGAAAGGTTTCCGATTCTTTCCTGAACCGCTCAGAAGATGTTAGGTGTTGGGGTTCCGGGTGAAGGGTGGATTAGGGCGAAGGTTCAGGGATTGCCCAGAAGAGCTTGGGGATCAAATTCACAGGTTCAGGGAGCAAGGTTCAGCATTTCAAAAAAAGGGCCTTTTCGGGATTGAGGTGGTTCAGGTGAAGGTTCAGGGCTGAGCAGAGCTGAGCGATGGGCGATACGCCTGAAGGGCGGACCAGGGTTCAAATCTTAGGAAAAATTGATTTCATTGGGGTTTGGGGTCTAAGGAATATTGTTTGGGGTTTCCATGGGAAGAAGCCAATGCCTGAACCTTTAACCCTGATTCCGAAAACGCTGCACGACTATCCCTTACACCCGAGTTCCCTTTTTTCCTGAAACCTCAATCGCCTGAACCTTAATTCAAGTCGATGCACTCTTCGTCCTTCTCGCGCTCATTGCGGCGTGTGCCCAGAGACTTGGCCCTGTCAACAAAGGGTTCTTTGGGATTTTTGCAAGGCTTTCGGCATGGCTTCGGAATGGTGTGTTGTACAATCCGGCCCTCTGACTGTGAAGTAAAGCTCTTCAGGATTGAATGCACGGGCGTTCATAAACGGGTCTTGGGTTCAGGGGGGCTTTGGGGGAAAACGAATCGAGGTACCGCAATGAGCTTACCCTAACGGTTAAAACTCAAAACCTAAATCCCAAACACAACTTTCTATCGAACCCTCATAGACCCTAAACCCTAAAACCCCCCTAGAGAGCCCTTGTGGCAAAAGCATGCCTGAGCCGGGACCCGGAGGTGAGGGTTTGCATCAAGTCCTTCTTGGAGGATGCCTTCGTCCTTAGCTCCAACGCTTTCTCTAGGGACTCTTTGTGGTTAGGGTTTAGGATTAGGGCTTTAGGGCTTAAGGGTTTGAGGGCTGTAGTGGCTTAGAGCTGAAGGTCTTAAGGTTGTAGGATTTAAGCGGTAAAATATCTCCCGGCTTTCTTCAAGACCCTGATCCCACATCATGCAAGCGGACGACTGGGTAAGAAAAAAAACATTGCAACTAGGGCAACTAGAGCTTTGGGCGCTTAGGGCTTAAGTTTAAGAGCGATAATACTGGCGATGACCCGGGCATATCCGGGCACCCACAACTCGAGCACACGACGACAAAAACAGAACCCTAAACTTTAAACCCTAAACCCTAAGACTTAACCCCGGCCCTAAACCGTGCCGATCGCAAAAAAGTCCAACCTCCCAGGTTTGTTGTGGGGCGAGGGTTTTGACGGTTTAAAGCCTTGTGTGCTCACTGCCTTGTAGGTTTGGGAGCCTTCTGACTTCGCTTCTAGGTTTTAGGATTTAGGTTTCTAGGTTCGGGCCTCCCGTGCTCTACCAGCCCAATGCAAGTTCTGAGCGGCTACAAAAGACATCAACAAACCACACCTTTCATGGAAAATGTGCTACACACCCTGGACCACTGAACCCTACAGCATGAACACCCAAAACCCTAAACCCTAAACCCCAAAACCTCTGAACCCCAAAACAAAGGCCCTCAAAGCCATCTTCCTCGGAGCAGCAGGCGCTTCGTCGAGGTCTTCCGAGACGCCTTCCGCTTGGGTTTCAGGCTCCCCCTCGGCTCGATCTTCCTCTCGGCGGGTGTTTTTTTGTTGCCGGGGGTTTAGGGTTTAGGGTTTAGGGTTTAGGGTTTAGGGTTTAGGGTTTAGGGTTTAGGGGTTAGGGCTGATAGGGTTTAGGCTCGATCTTCCTGGCGGTGATGGAATTTAGGGGCCATAATGATTCGAGAAGGGCTTTGCGGGTAGCTTACAAATACTCGAACTTTAATGTCGCAGCCTGGGGAAGGATGTTGGTAATTCTTCCAGCTTCTACAAGTCCACCATAGACAAGGTTCTTCGGACCCCCATTTAAATTGATTTTTTTCAGAGAGTCCATTAAGGTCCTGCATATAACTGTACGAAATCCTTACAAAATGCAAACCCTCACAAAACCCTGTCAGCAGTCATAAACTATCAACGCCTCTTGTAGCTCGTATGAGCACCTTTCATGAGGCCGGACAATTCCGTTGTTCAAAGCTCTTTCCAGAGCACCTAAACCCTGAACCCTAGACCCGAAACCTTGTCAACTCAATGCAGGAAGACCTTGACTATAAGCAGCGGGGCTGAAAGAGCCTAAATCCTAAACATATGTACATACAAAGCACAAAGTACCCCGAAGTTCACAGCCTGTGTTAGAGCACCCCATGCTTGCTAAACCACCCGGTTTGCTCTGCAACACAGATTCACCCCTGTCTAAATCCTTCTGAAATCCCATGAGACCCTCTTGACACCTTCTAAAACCTTAATCCCAAACCTGGAAATCCTACAGTCCAAACCCGTTTTTCCGAGCGAAACTCCGGCTCTATGGAGTACTGTAACGAACTAAGCCTACACCCTAAACCCAACTAGACACCCTAAGACCCTAAAGCTTAAACTCTAAACCCTAAGCCCTAAACCCTAAACGCTAAACCCAAAACCCTAAGACCCTAAAGCCTAAACCCTCATTATTCATGGCCCTTCCAGTTGTTTTCCGGGGTTTCGGGGGGCGTCCTCCTGGCAGCCAGCGACTCAGCGACCTCCTGAAGAGCGCCAGCCTCCTCGGCCCAACCGGGGCTCCGTTGTTTCGCTGCAGGGGCTTTTTTTAGGGCGTTGGGTGCAAGGCTCGGAGTTTAGGGTACCTGGCTAGAGATTTGCCTTGGTGTTAAGTGGAGGATTTCCTAGCTTTCTTTCTGTGTATCTTCGGGGGCTGTTGTGGTTGGTGTGTTTGGCCTTCTGTGATGGGGTTTGGCCCTTGCTTAAAGCTTCAGGGCCTGGGCTGTCCGGGCTTGGGACTTCAACATAAAGGCTTGGGTTTAGGGTTTAGGGTTTAGGGTTTTTTTTTATCACCTCTTTTCCTTCGCCTGAAAGGTGTCTGGAATACCATGTTGGTTGAGGCAGGGTTTAGGGTTTAGGGTTTAGGGTTTAGGGTTCCCGCGAATCTGAGCACCCAGCCAAGTTATCCGCCGACGGCGCACTGTCGGAGCCTCCTGCGGCATAGCTTCGACTGGGGAGGGGAGGGGCGGCGTCTGGGGCGAGGCTTAGGGGCATGAACACTCCAGCTGCCCACCGACTCAGGATTGGGCTTTGGGTTTAGGGCCAAAGTGTAGGGTTTGGGGTGTGGACTTTTCAGGATTCCGGGCTTTCGGATTTAGGCTTTGAGTCAGCAGAATGGTAATAACGAACTGCTTGCTTCGATAGCTCCCGAGATTAGTGCGGAGCAGTCTCCCCGGTCCGAAATCTAACTTCCAAAGCCCCAAACCTCAAAACCTAAACCCGATATGATTTGAAGTCTAAACAAGCAAGTCTCTGCAGCGGTAACCTCGAGCTCAAAAGAAGAAACCCCACACCCTGAGCCCAAAACCCTCAGAAAGTTGTAGCTTGCACTTAGCCCTTGAAGGGTTGGCGGGCTTTGAATTTCGGAAGAGGCTTGTGTGAAGTACCCGACAAACACAATGCGGCACATCCTGAGTCTGAGTCAGTCTCGACCTCTGCCACACCTGCTGCTAGGGCCTAGAGTTAGGTGAGGGCTTAGGGTTTTTAAGTTTTGCTGGTGAGAGCACTCTCTCAGGCTTTAATCATCAGCATGGGGTTAGGGGGTATTTTCCACGATAAGCTTCTGGCTGCCATCATATACAGTCCTTTTCAGAATTAGGACAGGTTACGTCGTCGTGTAGCTTTATAGGAACTGTGAAGGGGCATTCTTACCTATTGATTCTTCAAACATCCGCGCTTGATCAGTCGGATCTCTGTATGGGTAGTTCTCCAAGTTCGGGTCCCGTTTCAGTTCTCCAGAATAGTACGGCACCCTTATAAAACGGATCCTACAAAAGACCTTAACTTAAAGAATTACCCATATGAAGGGAGTTTGATATTTCGTGCTACGAATTTGAGGGTCAAGGCCCTACACTTGCGATACCAACTCGAGCGACGAGACCCACCCCAAACCCCTCAGCCCACCAAACCCAATGAATAAACCGTAAACTCCCTGAGCCCCACGGCTCTAAGCCCGAACTCTAAACCCTCCAACGCGAACGTGAGCTGCCCCAACTCCAGGCTCACATTGGCATCATGGGAAGCTGTCGGCTGGTGTTAATATTTAGGGCCTGGGGTTTGGAATCCCAACAGCTACAACGCAAACAACGTGGCCAAAAAATCCTTGCGCCCTTGGACCCCCTAAACCTCAAATGTCTCTCAACTCTGAATTCTGAACCTCTAAACTTTAAACTCAATCCGGAAACTCTAAACCCCAAACACCCCGGAACCCCAAAACCACATCCCTTCGACTCTGAACCCTAAACCCAAGCCCCAAAATTCTTTCGCCCCCACGGCCTTGGGAAGTGAGTTCTGCCAGAACGTCGGCATAGCTGACGTCCAGCAGGTTGAAGCTCTTGCCCTCATTGAGGTCAGGGCTTCAGCTGTGAGATTGAAGCACAGGGGCTGTCAAATTGAAGCAAGGTTCATGGTAAACTAGCTATAACATAACAGCTATGCAGGGACTGTGACGTGATGAAGTTTTGGCTCCAAAGTGAAACCCTTCGGGTGGCCTCGGTTGGTTTCCTGGCAGCAATCATAAGATCCTGATAAATGAGAACATCATCATAAAACCTTACAGCAAGCCTTTTCTCTCCCGCAGAAACCCTCACATGAAAATTCCGTAAACAACTGCATAACCTTCACGAGCGCCCTAAAGACGCTTGTGGACCGTTAACCCCAAACCATTCAAAAACTCTGAACCCTACAATCCGGGGCTTTGGGTTTGGTCTAGAGGCCTTTACAGAAGTGTTAGACAGTAAAACGGTTTTGAGGAAAGTTCTCGTACATCTATGATAAGGAACCCTGAAGAGTAATATCACTACTTGTTACCTTCGGAGCGTCCTTTCATCGCTGTATCTTCGCGCTGGCCACATCCAGGCAAAATTGGCCACGGTTTTTGCACTAGGTTGCAGGCAAGGCCTTGTGTTTATTTGTTCCGACGGCCGCTATGGTAGGGCTTCAAGCTTTGCACCTGCAGTGCTGAGCGCGCTGCTTCGCCGGACTGTAGGGGGAGAGCTGGAGGGTTTGCCAAACAAAGTCGCCGTCATGTGAGACAAAGAGGTGTGCACAGCACTTTCTTGTCGATGCTCATCTCGCATGTTCGGCATCCTTCAATGTTTGAAACAAGTCCTCGTCCTAACTGCAGACCGTGCCGTGCCCTTCGATGCATATAGGAAACTAGATATGATGTGTCCAAGCCTGGGCCGTGCCCTGAGCAGATGCCGGCAAATTTTTACCCGGGCCGTACCCTGAGACAGCACGGCCATTCCTAACACAACAAGAATATCAGAACAATCATGCTTCGAACACAGTTACAGTTACAATGGCAGATAGAGGGGTAACAGTCGCCATAATCTTATATAAGCCTTTAACACAAAACGTACAAAACCCTGCAAGGACTCCAGACTCGCACCCGCCTGCGCAGGTGGACCGGGGATCCAAGATGGACTGGATTCGGCGATCCTCCGCCGAAGGAAGCCAGGGTGAAGGTGTGTGGGCGATGGCGACGATGAGAAGGAGCAGTAAAGCCATGGTGAGAGTGCTCGTCAGAGTGAGAACGTTGAGACGATGCAGCCGATGATGGCAAATATGATCATGACGGTATGATGACGGTGAAGACGATCACCACCAACAACAACACCACCAACATCACCTCGGCGATGGGCAATTGACCTGAAATTGCTGATGACTGGTTACTCGTGGTTGGTGACGACAACGACGGTGATGATGATGATGATGATGATGATGAAGATGAAGATGATGATGATGATGATGATGATGATGACGACGATGACGATGACGGTGATGTATGCCTGTGCTGGTGCTCATGATGTTGATGGCGATGATAATTGCGATCATGAGGGGTTTGACGATGATGGCCATGGTCCCTGGTGATGACGACCATGATCAAGATTATGATGAGGAGGACGACGAAGAGATGATGGTTTTCCAGGGCGGAAGGCGGATATTCTGATGCCATGGCAGTGATGTCGGAACTGGTACGGTCTGGGTGCTGGGTCCCTCAACCCCCCAAAAGTAGGCAATATGATGGCCCAACAACCGGAAAAGGCCATTATTCTATATACTCTGGGGAACGAGACAAGGTGGAAAATGAGAAGCACTGAACTCGTCCTTTACTAGAAAGCAGAGTGGAAGCAGATAAGCATGACCAGCCGACCCTACACCTCAAACCCTAGAACCTGCTCCTGCCACTAGCAGTACATCCTGCAACCCTGAGAGAAACCGTAGACTTGCAGCCAAAAAGCTACAGAACGCTAACACCTCCAGCCCTTAACTCCTCACGTGCGCTGAACCCTGTGACTTCGAGTCTGAAACCCCAAAAAAACCCTCCAACCTTCATTAACAGAAGGGTTCCGAGGCCCGTGCGTAGAGTCCATTAGGGTCTCGTCAGTCAGAGTGTCTGGGTCTTCCTGAACTACCATGGACTTATACACCTTTTTCTAACACAGGAGTAGGGTTCTTATGATTATGGAACCCTAAACCCTAAGCATGGAACTGTTACGGTTCGCTTGAGGCTTCTTTCAAGGATCTAAGGGGAACTGCGGGATCCAGAAGACATCTCGAAAAAAAGGGGCCTGAATAGCATTTGATGGGCTCTTCTGAGTCCTTTGAGGTGATGGATGAAGGCAGCCTAATGCCTTTCTTCTTAGAATGGGATTTGGTGTGTATCATTATGGTATGATAATAAGGATCCCCCGGCATCGAACTCGCAGCTATTTAGGCCCCTATAGTGGGCAGTCTTGCTCCATCTCAACCCCAACGCCACAGCTCTGACACCGCAAGCCCTAGCCTTGAACCAAACCAAGGCACTACAAATGTGAAGGGCGAAACTCGGGGTCAGACTTCGAGCTTTCAAGCCTTGGAATCGGAACACCGGACTCTCCTCCCTGAAGTTTCGGGCACACCCCAAACCCCCCAAAGCACAAACGCCCTAAGCAAGTGCATCCCTGCACCGACACACGCACCAATCATCTCCGAGTTAGTAGCCCCAACGCTAGCCAATGTCCTGAAGCTGAAACCCTAAACAATAACAACATCCTCCTTACTGCACTTAACCTAAACCCCTAAACCCTGAACCATGAACCCCAAACCCTAGACCCTAGACCCTAAACCCTGAACCCCTTAACCCCGAAACCCTAAAACCCCGAAACCCTGAAGCCCTAACCCTGGGCCCCCGGGCACTTCCGGCCTCCGACGGCGTCGAGGACCCAGAGCCTTCCGGCTTTCCGGTTTGTCTTAGGTCCTAGGTGCCTCTTTTCGGGAGCTTAGGGTTTGGGGTTTAGGGTCTGTTTTAGGGTTTTGGGCTTAGGTTTTAGGGTCGGCACAAGAGTTAAGAGGGCGCTTGACGTGTTGTTTTGCAAAGCTTTTGGTTCAAGGGCTTTTCAAGCCATGGGGCTTAGGGTGGTGGGGTTTGGGCTGCTGTTTCGCTAGGATCTTTACGACTAAAGGCTTGAAGAATCGGAAGGACTTCATGCAGCCGAGGGCTCTTTCACTCAAGGGCTTCATTACATGAAGGTCCTTATGGTACCGAAGCTTCTTCAAGGGTTTCTGAGAGGGCTTAAGGCCTCTAGGGCTCAGCGTTCAATGATTGGAGCATAGGGTTTGGGGATTGGGGTTAAGCGGCTAAGGGTTGTGGCTTGATCGGCTTGATGAGGTGCAGAGCTGTTTCTAGGCTGAGTTGTGACATAAGAATACGCGTAAAGCGGTGTATGAGAAATCCATAACTATGTCCTACCACAATACACTCAAAAAAACAAGCCGAGTTCTTAATTAAGGACCGTAAACCGTTGCATAAATTCTAGTGACTGGGTTGGGGAATATTGGGGACGAACATAAGGGCCCTAATAATTGAAGCCCAAGATAGAACCGTAGCTATTAACCACCCCTATATTATTCTACGATCCACATTGCCACATCTTGTTTTGGATGCTGTGTTGTGTCTTTTGATGCTTCTGTGTATCTGAGTTTTTCTCGCTTCATGTACCTCTAAGACTCTAAGATCCTCCAGGCTAATCCTGGGCCCCGCTCCGGAGGCCTCATGACCCCAACAGAAGCCTTACGATGCCCCATGAAGCCCGATAAAGCCGCTAGAACATCCCAGAAAGCCACAAAAAAAACCCTTCGACCTCCTACTCCCTAAACCCCCATAAGCCTTAAAAAGCTCCTGTAGCAACGCCCGCTTAGCATCCTAACAAAGGGGCCTCAATAATTAGAGTAGGGTTTTTGGGGTATAGTATGCTCTAAGTCTACTAAGGAACCCCCAAAATAGTATCGATAATTATCAAGACCCCTACAACCCTAAACCCTAAAACCCTAAACCCGAAATCCCTAAACCCCAAACCCCTAAACCCCATAAATTATTCTGCTTCTTAAGACCCCTCTGTCCATTGCTCTCTCGGCCAAGCGTCCGCAGGGAGACGAAGAGGGGCCCGTAGCCTCACCGCGTTTCGAGCATGACATACGGATTTTTCTTTTTAAAAGGGGCTCTCTAAATAAGGGTCCTGCAAGAGTATCGGGGGCCCTTACGGCTTTTTTGGTTTAGGATTGTGGGCTTTGGTGCTTCAGAGAAAACGGCTCAAGGGTTTAGGCGGCGTTATAGTGATGGCGACATCGTTTTGGGGTATACTATGATGTACTGAGATGAGGGACGGATATTATGCTGTAATGAAGGTATACTGTTGCTATTGATGCCGCTTGAGGTTGAGAGTTGGGCGAACGGCTTCACGGGGCGTGTCTTGCTAATCACATCACCTGAGAACCCCAACCCAAGCCTAAAGCAACCCTGAAAGGGATCTCTCGAAAGAAATGCAGAGCTAGAGCCGTAGACCCCTTCTAAGGAACCCTTATACAACCCCCTACAGGCACCCCTATAGGCATCCCAGGCATCCCAGGTTGCAGGGCCTGTAGTGGAGAGAGAACTGGCCAAGGACCACCCACGTCCCCTGGCGAAGTCTTGTTGGTTTTGGGTTTCAGGTTCGCATTCAGCGATTTTTAGGTTGTGCAGGGGCATCGGGATTGGAGTGTCGTTCTCGTTGCTTTTGCTCTTCTTCTTGGTTGCGGTGATGTGTGGTTGTGTTTGATGTTATTGTTGCTGCTGTTGTTGCTGTTGCTGCTTATGAAGCTGATGTCCCTGCGGTTGTTATTGCTGTTGCTGTTGTTGGTGTGGTTGTGTGGCTTTTGTTACAGCTACTGATGCTGTTATTGTTTTTGTTACTGTTCTTGTTTTGGTTCATGGTATTGTAATTGCTCTAGTTTTGCTGCTCTTGTGGTTGCTCTTGCTTTTCATCTTGCTCTTGCTCTTGATCTTGCTCTTACTCTTGCTCTTGCTCCTGCTCCTGCTCCTGCTCTGGCTCTTGCTGTTGCTGTTGCTGCTGCTGCTGCTGCTGCTGCTGCTGTTGCTGTTGTCGTTGTTGGCCTTGTTCGTGTTGTTATGCTTCTGCTTCCATTGATGTCGTTGATGCTGTTCTGGCAGATTTATTGTTCTTATTGGTGCTCGTGTTGGTGTTGGTGTTCGTGTTGGTGTTGGCACTGTTGGTGTTGGTGTTGGTGTTGATGTTGGTGTCGATGTCGGTGTCGATGTCGGTGTTGGTGTTGGTGCTGGGGGTGGCGTTGGTTGTTGGTGTTCGTGTTGGTGTTGGCTTTGGTGTTGGTGTTGGCTTTGGTGTTGGTGTTGGTGTTGGTGCTGGTGGTGGTGTTGGTGTTGGTGTTGGTGTTGGTGTTGGTGTTGGTGTTGGTGTTGCCGTTGGTGTTGGTGCTTTGTGATAGGGTTGTTGTTTTGCGTTTTGTATTGGTGTTGCTGTTGGTGGTGTTAGTGTTGGTGTTGGTGTGGCTGTTGTTGCTGTTGCTGTTGTTGGCGGCAGCGGCGGTGGTGGTGGTGGTGGTGGTGGGTTTTGGTGGCGTTATTGCTCGTCTTGCTTCTGTTGCTGCTCTTATTGTTAGTGTTGTTACTGCTCTTGTTATTGCTCTTGTTGCACGCGTTGTACGTGTTGTTCCTGGTCTTCTTGCTGTTTTGCTGTTAAAGTTGTATCTGTTTCTAATGCTGTCCTTGATGACCATGTTGCTGCTGTTGCTGTGGCTGTGGCTGTGGCTGTGGGCGTGGCTGTGGCCGTGGCTGTGGCTGTGGCTGTGGCTGTGGCCGTGGCTGTTGCCCTTGCCCTTGCCCTTGCAGTTGCTGTTGTTGATGTTGTTATTGTTGCTTTTGCTATTGCTGGTGTCTTTGGTTGTGTTGGTGTTGTTGTTCTTCTTCTTCTTCTTGCTCATGCTCTTTCCCTTGCCCTTGCTCTTGCTCCTGCTCTTGCTCCTGCTCCTGTCTTGCTCTGGCTGTTGGCATTGTGGTTGGTGGTAGTGGTTGTGTCGAGTATGCCGATGGTCGGAATTTAATCACTGATTGTCTCTACCTTCGCTGAGCAAGATGCTTGTTGACGATTGTGAGAAGTGCTGGAGAAGAAGAACAACACGAAAATCCATGATACCAGCAATTCCATATTAATAACTGTCTCCATACACTACAGCATCAGCCTCAAGCCGAATAAGCAGTAGAGCACACGTCATGTCACGATAGCAGCAACAGTCGCTGGAAGCAGCCCTATTCTCCGAAACCCATGACCCGGGTTAGGGTTTAAGTTTAGGGTTTTCTGAGCCAGCAAAATAAACCTGCAAGCCCAAGTCCTAACGGAAGCCAAAGTTTCCCCAAAACCAGAAATCCTGAAACCTGAAAGCCATGCAGCCTCAACACTACAGTAAACCCAATGCCCTAAAACCTCAACCCCCAAAATGGTGCGCAACGCCCAAACCCCTAAAATACTGAGAACGAAAACCCTATGACCCGTTTGGATAAATTCGCTGCCAAACCATGTGAGACCCTTGTCTATCGTTACAACTTATGAGGGCCTCGCGAAACCCTGCTGAACCCTGATTAAGACCTTATGTACCCTTCCTCTCCCTGATGGCAGGCCTTACCCCGGAACCTTCAAACCCGAAATCACTGAACCTCCCAACACTGCACAAGACCTGTATACAACCCTAAATCACGCAAACCCCAAAACCAACCCTAAACGCAACCCTAAATCCTGAACCCGAACGCGTTCTTGAACCCTAACAGTTCAAACCCGTAAATGGGTCTTTAAAGAAACCCTTCAAAGAATTCTGCAAAATTCTGATTGTAAGCCCCTCCCCAGAGTCGCGGCGGCGTGACCGTCCCAAGCACGATGCGACCTCAAGCGGGCCTTCACCTGGAGAAGAAAAAACCGGTGGTTTTAGGGTGGCTTAGGGTTGCATCGGGGTGCATAGGGTGTTTTTGCATGGTCCTTTGCAGGGGTCTGTAAGGTACTATCGGGGTGTAGAGTGTAGGTTGATGGTCCAGGGTTTAGGATTTTCAACACTACCAAAGGCTTGGGGTGTGTACATCCGGATGTTCAAAGTCAATTTCGGAAGCTGACACTCTTTGCGAACTTTGGTTGGAGCAGCGGCTGCTAATATAGGGGGCTTTAAGATTAGAATAGCTGTGGGATACATTATAGTAAACATATATATATATTGGGACCATGAGGAGATAGTACAGTATTACAAACTAGTAAGTTGTCAGGCTTCGATGTTGGGTTCAGGGCCGCGTGCTTGTTCTTTTTCCCGCCGTCCTTGCACAGATGGTTTTGACAGCACCACTGCTCGTGCTGGAAAGTACATGCCAATGCTCGCGCAGAAGCCTGTTGCTGCAAGGAGTCGTGCTAAGTAATACGGGCATCAATCAAGCTGTCTGGAATAAGGTTTCGTGGTTGAATTGTGGTGTAGCTAGGCTAACGAACTTTGAGGGAAACACCTACGCAATCTTTCAGGCCTCTATAGTCAGTGGGGAGCTTCGACCTAGGTCTTGATTGGGCCCGGACACAGAGAGGGTGCCAGCTTGTGGAAAGCTGTCACAAACCCACAATCGTCTCCCGAAAAGGTCCTATATACATATGTTTGAATATCGCTATACTATAGTGACTTCAGTTTTTGAAAAACCTGAATGCCCCTTTAAGCCCTAAACTCGCCATGAAACGAATCGATAGAGACCCCTAAATGACTGAACCCTTGAAGGCTACCTTCACGGAACCCGCAACGGATCCCTTAAAGGAACGCGAAACAGGTCCCGGCCATTGGGGCCAAATTCTGCTGGAGGATCAGAGCCCTTGCCAGGTCTGCGCCAAAAAGCCTCGGCGAAGATCCGAGCACCGGATTCAGGCCCTGAAGGCTTGGTTTGGACTTAGACTTTGGGCTCTTCAGGCATTTAGGGCTTTTGAGGGTGTTCCAGGTTGCGGCGTTTCAGCGCGGAAGGGCGTTTTGAAGTTTTGGAGCTTGGGATTCGGGTTTCAGGTGTTTGGGGCTTTGTTTTGAGCTTCGGGGTTTAGGGCTCAAGGCTTTTGAGGCTGGCCTTTCAGGTTTAGGGCTTAAGTTGTTTTTTTGGGCTTAGGGCTTTTATGTTTCGGCCTTAAGGTTCGAAAGCAGGGGGCTCAGAGCTTCAGGCTTTGGGGCCACAGGGCCTGTAAGGCTTCAGATTAACAAGACTTGCGGCTTGTAAGCTTTAGGCCTACGTAGGGATTCTTAAGGTTTAGGGCTTCGGACGTTTCGGGCTCAAGGGGTCTAGGAGTCTAGGGTCTAGGGGCTGGTCTGGAGCATTTAAGTTTGCTGCTACAACGCTCCAGCATGCTCAAATCTGGGTCCAGAATGCAATGATACAAGGATATAGGGCTTTTTTTTTTCTAAATAGCCCCCTTTCTCTCGCAAGATGTCGGATATAGGGTTTAGGATTTAGGGTTTGGGGTTTATCCAATGGAGCTTTCCAGCCCGAAGGCCATGGCGAGCCACAAAGGCCCTGAACCCTAAATTTGTCAGGCCCTATAAGAATTTGCCAGCCAGAGACATCGCCTGTGGCTGAGCCTAAGGCCTCGATTGGGCAACCCTTTCTAGGGTTCTCATGAGGGGTGTAGGGTTTCGGGCTTAGGGTTTGGATCCCAAAAGGTTCAGGATGACCTTGCCCTGATTTTCTGGAGGAGCACTCATATCTAGCATATTCTTGGGTACCGGAAGTCATCCCCACATCTGTCCCTTTACTTCACAATCCCACAACCTATCCCCGGGACCGACCTCGCTCCGAACTCCTGTACCCCAACATGGCCCCAGGCCCAAACCCAATAAGAGGAGAGCAGGACGCAGCTCCGGCACGCGCAACACTATGTGCCGACTGCGCATCCTTTGGGCACTCAGCTTGCAGAAGAACTCCAAAATGTTAAACTGGCGACACAGGCCATCGATTCCCAAAACGGTGCCTGAACCCTGAACCACGCAACCGAAACCCGAAAAGTCAACAGCCCTCAATGCCCTAAACCACAACACCCTAAAGGCTAAAACCCTGAGTCCTAAACCCCCAAGTCCAGAAAACAAATCTTAAGAGCTACAAAGCCCCGATCTTTTCCCTCCTCGTAACACCACTGCTGCATCGGGGCTTATGATTCTGTCTGTATTGCCTTCCTTTGTCTCAAGTTGCTGCAGCAAACGCATGCTAAGTTCTATCCCATCTGCTGAGAGGGCAACGCACCCAAAACGAGGACACTACAAAGAAGCTGTAGATTAGCGCTGCCGGAGGTGACAATGTTCCGCAATTGCGAAACATTGTCACCTCCGGCAGCGCTTGGATCGCTGATCTACATGCGATGTGAGCTGACAGGCAGTGTGACCCCAAATCTGCGGGGCTAACATGCCTTTCCACCTCGCACGCTCAGCGACATGCGACGTGCGTTAGCGCAACGCTGGTTCTGCCGGGGACAAAGTGGCATTGAAAGGACTGCAAAACCAGAGCTCTGTGGGCTCAAGTTCAAGCTTTCCCCATCTGTGATTGGCTATGATCATACCTCGGCCCCGGCAACTCCCTTCTCAAGCATCTTCGAGTTCCATCATGCTTTAAGCACGCTTGAGCACGGTTCGGACCAAACGTGCAAGACAAGAACCCTAGCAAACGAAACTACATGTAACCAAATGGGGGCATGCTTCTTGCATCCACAAACGCCTGCACGTCCGTTGGGTTCCTGCCAAGCGTCCAGTCCTGCCTGCACATGTATCAAAATGTCTCCCTTGACAGAGGTTCGAACCGCAGAACCCCAAGGGCCGACAAATTTCATCCGGCACCTGAAATGGCTGTGGGGCACAATATAAAGCTTACTTAGAAGAGAGGATGTAAAGGAATACAGATAATACTGCAAGCTCTGTAGGCATCTATCTTAGACTCCCGCCGTCCAGGACATGCCAGTTCCCAGAGGTCCAAGTCGACCGACTTGAAGCTCTGGGAACTGGCATGCCCTGGACAGCGGCCTGTCGCAGAGTTTTCTAACTACACTGCTTCCAACCTAAATCCTGGAATCCTATGTTACACCGTCCTAACTAAACCCTGAACCCTGAATCCTGCACCAAACGCTAAACCTGACATCCCAACTCAGGCGATGTGTCAATTTCATGTACTCCGGTCTGGGAAGGATATGTCCGTCTCTGGACATGCTCCTGAAAGAGCAGAGTCCCCCATGTCTTCGAGGAGCATGTCGAGCTCCGTTTCGCGGCTCCCGGCTTCTGCAGCCGCCATCTCCGCTTCTGCAAGCTCCGCCTTGCTCTGCTTCCTCAACCACCTTCTGCAGTAGGTCGCCCACGTGCAGGTCGGTAGAGACTTCTTTCTTCCTCGCCATCCATAGAGCAGCTTTCTTGAAGGGAAGAGCAGTACCCTGCCAAAGCAAAGCCCGCAACTCTCCTCTCCGGGGAAACCGCTGCCCAGCGCCCGGCCACAGCTTGATCGGTGTCTCCTCCTCGAACACCTCGTCGGCAAGCGCGTGCTGCGCGTCTTTGCCCTCCGACTGTGGGTTGCGATGGCGCTCCTCCCCTCACCCTCGTCGGCGGCAGCAGGAAAGAAGGTATAAACTAGTCGGCGTCTCCCCGTTCCTCGGCCACGGAGATCACTTGCATGAAGCGCTGTGCGCCGTGTTTTTGCTGGGGTCGGGCCGGAAGGGACTGGACGGAGCCTTCCAAAGGCTTCAGATGACGAAATCTCAATCGCTCGAGCCACTATAACACGTGAAGGCAACGTGCTCACTGTCAAATCGATCCGACAACATGCTGTTCTAAACTCGGGCTCCTTCGGCATTAGTGCACTGATGATCCCACCACGTTTAACAAGCCAGTCTGTTTGAAGAGCCCCCCACTGGAGTCGGAGTGGTGTGAAGGCCACGACTGCGGCGCCCCTGGGAGTCAACAGATCGGGCTTTCGCTTCGGGCTCTTCGCCTGGGTCTGTTTTGCTGTTTTCGGGAACCTGTAAGGTTCAGGGTGGTTATTTTGGGGTCCTTATAATAGGGATCCTACTATTTGGGGTACTATATTAGGGTCCCCTATTTTGGGGAGCTTCTGGGTTCTGGCTTTACGGTCTTGGCAGCGGCCTCTAGATCTTTAAGGTCTACAGTTGAGAAGAGCTGGGGCCCAAACCCTATGAGCCCTAGACCCGGAACCCTACAAGCTCTGCAGCCGAAGCATGCCCAGGCCCTGGAGATACCTAAACCTCAGCTCAGTGGTGTGGGCTTGGGCTCGGGGCTTTGGGTTTAGTGGGTAGGGTTTGGGCTCTACGGCCTGAAAGGTTTGGGTTTCGGGCTCTGGGTTTTGGTGAAGGTCGGGTGATGGTTGCGGGATCTGGCACTTTTATGTGTTTTTGGTATCAGTCTAAATCCCCCTCCCCCGTCCTCCCAACCCTCAAACCTGAACCCTAAGCCCTAAACCCTAAACCCTAAACCCTAAACCCTAAACCCTAAACCCTAAACCCTAAGCCCTAAACCACGGTTTCCTGAACAGGAGAGCAGCTTCCGGTACTAACCCGTCAGCCAGAAGGTTAGGGTTTAGGGTTTAGGGTTTAGGGTTTAGGGTTTAGGGTTTAGGGTTTAGGGTTTAGGGTTTAGGGTTTGTCGAGGTTGTAAACGGTTTAGGGTTCAGGGGTATAGGGGTTTAGGCTTTAGGGCTAAGATCTCTCGGGCCGGCATGCTTAACGGATCATGGGAGCTAGCAACTAGGGTTCTAAGTAAGGCAGCTATACTTATCATTGCTTACAACCCCAATTAAGGTACTTAGAACCTTACTTGGTGGTTTCCGCAAATAGACGGGCCCTAATATACTACCCCAAGTAGTGGAATCCTTATTATAAGGGCCCCAAAATAAGGTACCCCTTGTTTTCGGAAACTCCCACTTACCAAGTCCCATGATCCTCCAAGCAGCTTCCGGAACACCCTCATGGATGCCACTAAACAAGGGACATCGTGAATCGGGCAGCAGCCAGGGCTTTAGGCTTTTGGGTTCTTGGGGTTCAGGGGTCTAGGGTCTAGGGGCAAAGTATCCAAAATCTGCAGGACTTTTGAAAGTGAAAACCTACCCAAGAGAATCCCGGACACCTCCTTTCGTCAGGTTGTGAGAGGCTGAAGGGACCACGGGGCTTGGGGTTTTAACTCGGGGTTTAAGGTTAGGGTTAGGTCTGCAAGGTTTTGGGTTTAGGGTTGCAAGCCCTGCCGATATGACATGTCACGTCTGATTTCAAGGGGACTTGACTATTTCAGCCCAGGCGGCAACGGCGGGTCCTGGCAACCGGCTTGACTGTCGATTCGCCCTACCCTGAACTCCAAACAGCAAGGCCTTGAGCTAATCCAGAAATGTCTTTTCTACAGCTCCTGAGTCGTCTGCTCCTCCTCCGCCTCCCACCAACCACCACCACCACCGCCACCATAAGGAAAGCATCACATCATCTCAGCAGCATCCACCGCAGCGCGAAGAGCATCAATCAATGGTCTCGGGGACGAGATGTACTTCGTAAAGTGCACGAAGGCTTGCGTGCTGAGGGTTTAGGGCTTAGCAGGGCTTGGGTTCGTAGATGCTTTCAGGCGTGGTGCTTTGGTCTTGCGGTTTGGGCGCTTGAGATTTGGGTTTGTGGTGTTACGTTTGAGGTATAGCCAGATCAAAGCCCAAACCGATCCTGCTCCTCAAACCTCAAACCCTAAACTCCCACCCCGAACCCTACACCCCAGAGCCCCACCCATACCCTGAACCCAAAACTTGTGGACATTCTGACTGTGGTCCTCCCCGCCGCAGCCAAGGGTTCCCTCCTCCTCGACCTGGTGCTTGTTAGGGTTTAGGGTTTAGGGTTTTAGGGTTTAGGGTTTAGGGTTTAGGGTTTTAGGGTTTAGGGTTTAGGGTTTAGGGTTTAGGGTTTTGGGGTTTAGGCTTTCCTCGGGCTTTGAAGTCATTGAGAGGTGTTCCGTGAACTGAGAAAAGCTTACCAACTAGTAGAATAGGGAGGCTTCCTGTAAAGGTTCATGGAAGGGTTCTCTAAAGGAATCTCTGCAAGATATGCTAAGAGTGTAAGACAAGGGCGTTAACAATCCAACAGAGCTTTTTGGTGTGTGTGTGTGTGTGTAGTTATATATACAGTCAGAGAGAGAGAGAGAGAAAGAAAGAAAGAATATGGTTGTAGTGAGACACCCTACGGCTCTAAGGAACACTGTTACAAATTTTTCCGGCTCCCAGATCGCCCAAGCCCAATGTTTAAGTGGAAGATGTTCTTGCCTTTCTTAATATAGGACTTCATCAGGGCTTGTATCTAGTGCTATGAGAGCTTTAGAGGGTGGTTGACAAGGACTATAAGCCCCCCACAGTTTGAGGTGTGTTGCTTCATTACGGGGTAACGGGTCTACTGAACTAAAGCATGGAATCCCTAAACCATGGAACCCGTGTGCTAAACAGTATGGAACTTCTGGGCCCTTAAACCCTAATCCCAAACCTCTTCCCGAAACCCCAATCCCGAACCCGAACCCCTAAACCCCAATCCGAAATCTTTACACCCCAAAATCCTTAACTTGAGCTTCGCCGGGCGGCCGCATGGACGTCCACCGAGCCCCAGAGGGAAGCCTGCAATTCAGGGAGCCCTGAACCCCTAAATCCTAGACCCTAAACCCTAAACCTTAAATCCTAAACCCATAAGCCCCAAACCTTGATCCCTAAACCCTAAACCCTAAACCCTAAACCTTGATCCCTAAACCCTAAACCCCTGAATCAAAGGAACAGGGCGGCGATTCGGGCTCCGGGGGCTGTGGGGTTTAGGACTTAGGGGTTTCACGGGGGGTTCAGGAGATCAGCGGCCTCACAGCTCCCTTGAAGGGGCTTTAGGGTTTAGGGCTTAGGGTTTAGGGTTTAGGGTTTAGGGTTTAGGGTTCGTTTATAAGGCTTCCTGTGGGGGGCTTGGGGTTTTTGGTGTTTAAAGCTCTAGGGTTGAGGCGAGTAGGGCTCGCAGGATGCCGGACTACGGAACCCTAAACCCCAAACCCTTCCTGGGGGGGGTTCCGATTTAGGGTTGATGTACTTTGCGGGAACACCACGGAACACCTCTTTGCCTCTTTAGTCCAGGTTTTGGGGGCTTTCGGCGTTCAGTTTAGGGTGCCGGGTGTTAGCAGGGTGGTGGCTACAGTGTTCGGCTGTAGCTGCCGAGAAACGAAATCTGGGCAGCTAAACAAATACCAGATGATGATAAACTGCAAGATCACACTCATAATGGCGACTGGCGGGCGAACAGATGCTGTTAAATGCTCGCTTTTCTTTAATGGAGGAGCAGCAATACAGCAGTTATGATGGGCAACCGATCGCGCTCGGCACAAAAACCAGGGCATTAAAGAGAAGCAAGGGGAAGGATCAAACATGATCCGCCCACCGGTGGAGGAACACATAGAGCCCACTACTTCGAACGGCTTTGTTGTTCCCCGTTCTGCCTGCGAAAAAGTTGAATTGAGTTTGGTGTCAGAAGCTAAGTGTCGGGACGCCACTTGCTCAGGAAGTCTATGGTTTGTGACTATCGTGGCTATTCATGGTAAGCAAAGCAGAGATACAGCAAGTGTAAATGCCATGTTGCGGAGTATGGGACACAACCATCTTTACCAGAGCACGGCGTCAATAGCATTTTCGGCTTTGCCTAACTGTGCAAAACGTGTGAGAAGTACAAATACAGGGAAAAAAGGAACGAACTGCATCAAATGAGTAGCTCTTTGATTCTCCAATTGCACATCAGGTGTTCTGGCCTTGGGCAAGCTCTGACTATGAGTCAATCAACATGATTTGATACAAGACGTATACTGTAGACTGTTCGCAAGGCAGGTTGATGTGAATGGATGCGATGTGGAGATGAAGAAGGCGACAATACAGCATGCTATGACGCCAGCAAGTAGTACCATCCGATTCAGTAAGCCTAGTCTTGAGCTGCTTATGTAAACAAACATAACATCAAAGCCTTTAGTGTCCAACCACAATCACAGCCGCAACAGCAAAAGCAACAGCAACAGCAGCAGTAACAGCAGCAGTAACAGCAGCAGTAACGGCAGCAAGAGTGCGTGAACAAAAACACAACGGGTCGTGGCACTCTCCACACCGTAAACGCAGACAACAGGTAGCCATGCCCAGCCCAGTCACCGAACAAAGATATCTAGCCAATCCGGCAGGTGAAATGTCAGCATGGAAGCTTGATCGAATGTCGGGCTCAGCAGCAGGGCCACGTACTTTAAAAAACCTATAACATTCTATAACATACCATAATATGCTATCATATACTGTCATATACTGTCATATACTATGATATACTATGATTATGGAATCCCCTTGCCATGGCCCGGCCGACTCGAACAGCTCACGGTCGAGTGAAACAAACGCGTCCTGATAACATAAGGTGGGCTGTACAGAGTTTAGGGCTTAGGGCTTAGGGTTGAGAGTTTGTAGGGTTAAGGGTTTAGGTAATTCCTGAAACTTCAAGGGCCCGAAACCAGATCCCTGAAATCCCAAATCAGGTCAGAGTTCGCGGAGGTTGGCTTCAGGGGCTTTGGGGGTCTGGGGCTCAGGGTCCGTGGTGCAGGGATTTGCAGTTTAGGGTTGAGGGTTCAGGGTTTAGGGTAATCCTAAAACACAAGCTTCGGGGGACCCTTGGGGATGCAGACCCTCTCCATAAGGTCCCTTTTAAGAGAGCCATGAGTAGAGTTAAGAAGGGTCCTCCCTAATACTACCTAGGACAAACTCAACAGAAACCCCTAAACCCTAAAACCCTTAACCCTAAACCCTAAACCCTAAACCCTAAACCCTAAACCCTACAGTCCCGAAGTTCTGCAGCTCCCGAAGTCCCAAGGAGTCCCGTGCCTCGATAGTGTAGGCATTCGTAATGCCCAGATCCTGGTCGGGGTGCGCCGCATCTGCTCGCGAGTTGGGTTGAGGGTTGAGTTTCGGGTCTCGGGTTTCGGATTGGGGGCTGAGTGCTTTTCAAGACTTGAAGACGAATGTAGAACAGTAGTCAGAGTAGGTTTTAAGGCTTCAAAGGTTTGCGGGTCCACCTGCCGTCAAGATAGCCGCAAAAGCGCGCGTCGAAGTCAAGCCTAGCTCAGACCAACCACTAGAAGTTCCGACCGCCCTAAACCCCTGAACCCGAAATATAGAACCCTTCTTTTCTGGAGCCTGTATAGAACCATGATGGAGCCCTTTAACGGGACCTAAAGAACCCCCGCTCTACACCCTAAACCCCCAAACCCCCAAAGCATCAGACAGCCCCCAAAGCCAGGGAAGAGCCGAGTCCTTTGCGACCACCACGCGGCCTGTGCCGCGCTTGCCCTTGCCGACCTCGGGAGAGCTCGCTCTACTTTTCAGCTTTTTGGGTTTTAGGGTTTAGGGTCAGGAGCTCAAGTATAGGGGCCTTAAAAATTAGAATAGGGATTTGGGGCCCATGATACTATAATTGTAATGAGGAACCCCCAAAATAGTATTGGTAATTAACAAGCCCCTACATTACTTTCTGCCTGTAGTTAAGGGGTCACAACCTACTATTTGATAGGGTTTGGGGCGCTAGGCGTTTGCAGTCCCTTAAAACATAAGCAGGGACCCAATGTGGGTCGACGTACAGGAGGTTTGGAGTGGGGCTTTCGGCTTAACTCTTCGGGCTCAGGGTTTGGCGTTGAGATGCCTTGCCGCGCAGCTCAAGGTTCAGGGTTTCGGTTTACATGGGTCTGGGGTTCAGGCTTCAGGGTATAGGGTCCATGGTCTCAAGATACAGTCGCAGGGGCGAAGCCAGGCTGTCGACACCTTAAGAAGTGTTTGCTACTCAGCGCGTTAAAACAAAAAACTGACCTCCGAGAAACCAGAACTTATCACAAAAAAGGCTGCTCCAAGACAGCACAGCAATCAAGACATCAATGCTCAGAGACGTCCAGGGTTTAGAACCTCAGGGTTCAGGGTATAGGGTCCCCAATTCTATCCCAACCCTCCCTCGATCAGCCACACAGCGAGATCCTGGCGGTCCACCGGCAACTGTTCATGTTGAACTCCGGTATCATCAGAGACCTAGTGGCCACTGAGAGGGACGTGCGGGTTGTTCCAGCGCCTATGTGCTATGGATAGTCTAGACTCGGACCCCAAGAACGCAAAGCAACTTTGAAATATGCGCCACATCGTCGTGTTCTGACCGCTTGGACGACTTTGTGCCTCAGGATTTGCGCTGGAGGATTGGAGGCATGTGTTTCGGGGCTTCGTGCTGTGGGTGGCTGTGTCTCTCTGCTGGGCTGCCGTGAGTGATGGTGCTCCCAAACCCTAAACCCTAAAGACCAAACAGGCCCTCAAGCCTCAACCCTAAGTCCTAAACCCTAACTCCCTCACCCCGCACCCTAAGCCCGGACTCCCTCAACCCTAAGCCCCTAAATCCCTTTGCTCAGGTTCCGGCAAGAGCTTCGGATACATCCGAACAGTGAAGCGACGGTGGTCGTCCTTGGCGGCAAAGGTCATGGGTCCAAGAAAAGAAGTTCTGGATCTTCGTGTGTTGAGCCCAGCTGGGATCTTCTGTTTCTGATGCTGTAGAGAAGTAGGGTTAAGGGCTATTAAGGGTCCGGAGCTTGAGATTTCCTCATCAGACATCAACATCATCGATTGAGGATTTCGGGATATGTCCGGTTTAGGGTCATCTTCAACACTGTCGATCTGCACCTGGATGAAATCACAATAAAAAAACCAGTATGTGCACTGAGTCGAGCAATGATCAGTCAACTTCGCTGGGTGATTCACAAATGGCGCAGCTTCCTGGTTGCTAGGCGTGTCAAGAATCTGGTGGTTCATGATTCATAATCATGTTATTTCTAGGACTATGGTCTGCGGAAAGGGCTCAGAACACGGTCTGGTCTAAATCCTGCTCTTTGCAAGCAAACGAAACTTCGGGATTGAGGCTTCTTGTGCCTCTTCACCAATACGGATAGCAGCAGTGCCTACGATGAATTGTAGGTTCCTGGACCATTTCTTTCAGAACCTCCAAATTCTCGAGAGACTCCAAACCCGAACTCAAAGCCCCCAACATGGGATTCTTGCAACAGCATCGACCGTTTGCGGGGGCCCGTTTTCTCCCGCCGCTCTGCCGGCGACAGTTACGCACATTGGGCCACTTGAGCCGCCCGAATCCCAACAAACCCCAAACCTGAAACTTCGAACCCTGCGAGGAAGCCTCGGCAAACTGGCCGCAGGCATAGGCGAAGATGCCGCACTTCCGGGAATGACCGTGCCTGGTGTCTGGGTTGACAAGGCTTTTGCCGCTGGGTTTTATGGAGGCTCCGTAAAGCACCCAAGGATCCTATACACCGCCCCCCGAACCCAAAAGTTCTAAACCCTAAACCCCCAAACCACCAGACCTAAACCGTCCTAGACCCTGGACCTTAAGCGTAATCCAATTTGTTCGGGCCTCTCTTAGGTGGCGGCTTCCATTCTGGGACTCGCCTACGGGAGCCGGATCTCCGATTACTTTGAGGCTTTGCTCCGCATTCACAATACGTTTAAGGGTTCTGTAACACTGTAGGTCTTTCATAGGGTACTGTAGTCTCTAGAGCATTTCACGTGGTTGTGAAGGGGCGGCATAGGAATGAGATAACAGTGCAGCTGTAAGTTGAATCTTATTGAAGCCGCACCGAAAGTCTGAAGAGGGCTGGTTGGAAGAATCCAAACCCAGAACCTGAACCGCCAACCACTGTCCACTCCAAGCCCTCTACCGCAAATCCTCAGCGAAAGCGCTTTCGGGTCAGCGAGCTCGCAAACCCGCAGCTCCAAACCTCAAAGCCTGATGTAGGACCCTCAATAATTAGAATAGGGTTTTGGGGCCCCTTACATTATAACTATACACAGGAGCCCCCCAAAATACTACTGGTAACTATTAAGGCCCCTACATTAAGGCCTCAGTCTTCCTAAGTCCCTGAGCCCGAAGCCCCAAACCCCGACAACCCGCTTAGGCCGCCGGCAGGTCCAGGTATGTACATAGCTTAGACCGGCTCTTCGCCACCTCGAAGGCGACCGTGGTGGAGGAGTTTAGGGAGTTTGGGGTTAGTGATATAGGGGCCTTCATAATTAGAATAGGGTTTTGGGGCCCATTATACTATATTTGTAATAAGGAACCCCCAAAATAAGATTAATGCTTTTCGGGGTTTCGAGCTTGGGGGTTGGGGCTGTGTACCCCCATTGCATATAGCCAGAGTGCAGGATAACCCACATCCTTACTCGAGCAGTACAGTCCCCTTTCTTGAAGATTTATGGAGGAGGAGCTCTTTCCTGGAATACCTCGGATTTGCACTTTAGATCTTGGGATCAGAAGTCTCATCAAGGGTGCCGTGTTAGGGTTTAGGCTAGGGTTTAGGGTGAAAGGGTTGTTTTTGGTTTACGATTCTTGAGGCTATGGTATATCCTTGATCTTTAGGGGCCATAAGACGATAAGCTTCGGCTCCATGTTAGCGGCTTAGAGTTTGGAGGCCTACTTCGCCGTCCTCCGGTACCCATCAATATAGCAGCCTGAGTAGTTTAGCTTAAGGGTTTAAGGGCTTAGGCTTGGCTGTCTTCTTGGTCAAAAACCGAATGTGGGGTTGGAACACCCAACATTCGAAACCTTGAACTTCCAAAACCTTAAACCTTGAAACCCCAAAAAGCTAAACCCGAAAGCTTCCAACATAAAACCTCTCAATCACCCTTAAGCCTTACAGCCCCAAAGCTTTCAACTCCTCAAGCCCCAACGAACACCTAAACCCCTAAACCTGCGGAAAAGACCATCGTGACACAGAACCCAGAGGGCCAAGCCAGCTTCTTCAGCTTGAAAACCTGGTGCTTTTCATGGCTTTAGGCTTAGGGTTTCTTTAAGGTCACCCTGAGGGCTAATTACGAAAATGGGGGGGGTTTAGGGATCAGGGGGGCTCAAGGCTTGAATTTAAACCTGAGGGGTTGGGGGTTTAGGGTTTCTAGGCTCCAGGGATTAGTTGAAGGCTTACGGGGCATTTAGGGGTTTAGAGGTTCAGGGGTTTAGGGCTTTTTCTTTCGGTGCAGTGGGTTTAGGGGTTTAGGGTCTTTGTTATGTTCTGCGGCTCTGCGGGTTTGGGGCTTTGCGTTCAGGGTTTGGAATCCAGAGTCCAGCCTAAGCCTAAACCCCAAAACCCCGCAATCCTGAACCCCGAAACCCTAAACCCAACATCCTAAACCCCCCGGTTGATTTGCTTGTTGGGGGAGGGACGGCCTCTCAACAGCTCAACATTCGAAGCCGGAGGTCGAGCCATTCATGTCGTATTTTGGATTTTGGGGTTTAGGGATTTTGGGGTTTAGGGTTTTGGGATGCGGAGGGGGGGGCCTTCGTAATTAGGTTGGGTTTTCGGCATAATGTAGGCATATGATCTCAACACTTTCTCGGGAGCGTAAGTGAAAATGCAACGGGAGTCTTGCATTGGATGAAGGTTTTGGAGTCATGGGCTATGCGAAAGGGGAATATATATATATATATATATATACATATATATATATATATATAGAAAGAAAATGTTGGGGAATACTATACGGCTACTTCTTCAGAACCCACGTGGCTCTTGCTTTGCCCCTGGTGGTCGGCCAGGGACAGACCGGTGAGATTCTGAAACGCAGGCGTTCTGGGTGGTCATGCCATCGGGATCCAATACGATTTGGGGTCGATGTTGGGGCCTCCGGTCTTCTGGAACTCTAAACCCTAAACCCTAAACCCTAAACCGTGAACTCCCAAAAAAAGGTGTCAGCCAGTGCTTCCTCGGGAGCTTGTGACATGAAGGGATCAAAAGGAGAACCTAAGCCCCTCGACTCCAAACCCCAAACCCCAAACCAGAAGCCATGCACCCGACACCCTGAAAGCTTCACCAAACCCACAAAATCCAGAAACCCCAAAATCCCAAACCTACAAAAGTTCGACAGCTCCGAAAGCCCCTAAAACCCCAAGCCCTGCAGACCCTAAACCCGAAACCCAAACCGGAGTAAAGGCACCTGATACGTGGACTTAGTAAGCAAGGTTATGTGTAGCTTAAAGAAGTAGAGTAGCCGTATTTATAACCCTAGGTAGTAAGCCTCATGATCTTTTGAGTCGTTAAAAAGAACGAGGTTTGCATCATGTTATACTACAGAGGATGTTGTCAGTAATGTCCCCCACTCCAAACCCTAAACCCTAAACCCTAAACCCTAAAACCCTAAACCCTAAACCCTAAACCCTAAAACCCTAAACCCTAAACTCTAAACCCTAAACCCTAAAACTTCAGCCCACCACGCATGCCAAGCCCGACGCTGGAGCGTGGAGAAGTTCGTGGGGAGAACGCCACTGGCGATTCAGGTCCATGCCTCGGAAAGAGCTCAGGGTTCACGGTTTAGGGGTTTAGGGGTTTGGGGTGTAGGGTTTAGGGCGTAGTGTTTACGATAAAGATCGAAGTAGCTTGAAATGAATATGCTTGTATACTTGCACCGTACCATACCACCAAAAGCCTGTTCAGAACTTTCTATCCCCTATATTACACCCTCTTCCCTAAACCCATGCCCTTGAAGTTCAGGGGCTGTGGTTTCGGGTTCCCCCAACCCTCTTACCCTACACCCCTGAGCCCCGAAACCCCGAACGGCTTAGCGGATTTGGGGGATGAGGATTTAAGTTCCCGGAGGATGGGCTTCGGAGAATCTCAGGCGCGCGTTCCGGCTCGGAGCTCAAGGTTCCCAGTGTAGCATGTACCTCAATCTTATTTATTTATATATATATATATATAGGGTTTAGGGTCAAAAGCCTCCTAAAGCCTCAAACCAAAACACTCTCAATGGGTGGGGCTTTCCGTCTGTAGTGTTTCGGTGTAGGGTTGAGGCTTTGGGGCTGTAGGAAACCCTAAACCCTGAAACCCCAAACCTTGAAATAAACCCTAAAACCCTACACCGAGGCATCAGCTCAGCTATGGCATGCAATATAGAAGGTTGAAAGGTTTAGGGTTTAGGGTTTAGGGTTTAGGGTTTGAGGGGCGGGGGCTTTAGGGGGTTGGGGCTTTAGGGTTTGGGGTTTAGGGTTTTGGGTTTGGGGTTTAGTGTTTAGGGTTTAGGGCTTGCAAGAAGAATTCAGCATACTACCGTTGGGGTTCAAAGGATAACTATACCATAGTATGCTCCGGACTAAACCCCTAGCCTCGTTTTACCCATCCCATTGCATCTCCTCTGAGCCCTGCACCACAGAGACCGCAACGGTAGTTTCCACCTTGCTGCAGGCCATTCAAGGGATGCGTTGCATAAGGGCTCTTATTCGGTACTGCACACCCTACCTTCATCTCGCCTGCTGGATCCCAATTTGTCATCTCCCCAGGAGCTTCGGGTTTACGGCCTCTCAAGCTTCGGGCTTCGGGTGGGCGAGCGAGAGGCTTCGGGTTGCAAGGCCTAAGCCCTAAACCCCGAACCCGAAACCCCAACCCCTAAACCCCAAACCTTAAACCTTAAACCCCCCAACCCAAAGAGCTTAGGGCTTCAAGCAGAGGTTTGGGAGCTTTGGGGAATTGGGCCTTTGAGGCGTCGGGCCGAGTCGAACGCGCAAGGCTCAAAGGCTCAGGGCAAGGCTGAGAACGCCATCTGGGTTCAGCATGGGCACAACCATCCACACCTCGATGCTTCAAGGGTTTAGGGTTCAGGGCACAACCATCCGCACCTCGATGCTTCAAGGGTTTAGGGCTTAGGGCACAACCATCCGCACCTCGATGCTTCAAGGGTTTGGGGTTTGGAGTTTAGGCTTCAGGGCACAACCATCCACACCTCGCTCAAAGGGTTGCTCCAATTCGTTCGTGTTTAGGGTTGAAGGTCTATCTTGGGTACTGCCCCGCCTTGAAACACAATCTATGTTAGGGGTCATATTAACGACTACTCTACATATATATATATATATATGGCGATATTAAACATGTCATCCAACTGTTACGCAGTGGGGAGTACTCATGGTCTATCTTTGATCAGCCTACCGGCCAAGGAGACTGGTGCTACTGTCATTGCCAGCTTTAGCTATCTGTTGAGAGTGCCTCCTAAGAACCACTTCTCCTGCTCATCTCATTAGCTGCTGGCAGCTAGAACTCTAAGGTCAACACAGCCCGGAAAGGCAGAAACCTAAGCGCCTCCAATGGAAGCACACTCAGCTTCCAGCGAAGTTGTCTCGAAGGACCTGCATTCAAGACGCTGCCGCGTCTACCAGTCCACCACCCACCTTTCATCCTAAATTCCCGAAATCCTACATCCCCCACCCTAAACCTCTACCTGTCATGCACCCCAAACTCTAACACCTCTCCACAAAACCCAAAAGGTGAGCTTCCGGTCTTCACAATCGTTCTACAAGGCTCTTTTCCTGTCCAAGAGAAAAAACCAAGAACGATGCAAGGAAATTGACCGAAGCCAGAAAATTATTTTCTCCCAGGTCACGACGGACCTGCGCATCCGCAGAAGGTGAGAGAAGGAAGCCAATGAGACCGTGGACCAGCCAGCTGGCGTTGCCTCATTGGAGGGCTTAGTACAAGGGCCCTTGAAATTACACTATTGTTTTGGGGCGCTATATACATGCCCGGTAATAAAGTTTCGTCGCATCCGCTACAAACACTAAACAGAGTACGCGGAGTACGGGAAGTAAGGAATACCCTGGCCTGGCTAGCGGAGGAATTAACATCCCGTAATGAAATTATAATATTGTAATTGTTCCGGGCGGAGGACTTTTGGAGGAGTCTAGGGGGCAAGGGGTCCTGGACAGGTCTGTTGTGAGTCAACAACATAGAGTGCGACGAACTTTCGGACCGGCGCAGCAATATAAGCACAAGGGGACTATAAGGGAATGCTCTTACTGACCACTCCGACCCTTGTAGCAGGCTTCAAAACGGACAATCGTTACGTCGTTGAAACTCTCAACCTGAAACCCTCAACCCACAACCTTGAAAACTCTCTAAAGCCCTAGAGCCCCAAAACCTAAAACCTGCGGGGGTGGTGGCAGAGTAAGCACCACTCCGAAGCCCTACAGAACCCTCAAAAACCTCCAAAGCAAAACCCTCGAGAGCCCTTCAAGCAATCCTTACAGGAAGCCCAGAAAGCCCCATGAAACCCTGTAGAAACCCCGGCAAACCCCGATTAACAGCCATCAGCCCTCGAGAAAACCCTGCAAACCTATAGGGTTTAGGCTTTAGGGCCTATAAAAACCCCGCACCAAACAAAACACTCAAGGGTGGTCGGCTCCTGAGGCTGCTGCTCTCGCCGGGATGTACACGGGAGCTGACCATGACTACCTGCTTGGCATAGGGCTTGGTTGGGTCTTTCAACATTCTGTCACAGAGCCATGGAAAAAGCCTATACAGAGAAACCTAATGTAGAAGCCTGACTGAGTACTTATACTACTCCCTATCTTTCAAACCTTAATCGGATTATTCGGGTGCGTATAATATACTATAAAACACAACCTAATGTAAAAGAACATAATATATAGCATAACATAACATAACATAACAGGATCAAGAAAGACGCCCAGAAACAGCCCATGGCCTTCTTCATCTTCTTGGGCACAGCAGGGTTCGAAACGACCAGGAGGTCGCACCGCGCCTGGAGCAGGCGGCTATGCTTAGGGTT
>CAJNDV010030942.1:0-12576 GCA_905221635.1 Symbiodinium sp. CCMP2456 | reverse complement strand
TTAGGGTTTAGGGTTAGGGTTTGTTTAAGGCTCGTAATGGAATGAAAGGGAAGAACTGGATAAAGCAAAGAAAGAAAACGAATGAATGGAGTGAAACAACAAAAGATAAATGTAGTGCATGCTGTTGCTTCACTCCACTTTGGTTCTTTTGGCCCTTGTTCACCGCATGTGTTCGTTACGCTCTTTTTTTCGCTAGTTTAAACCAGGGCATGCTTCCTTCTCGCACTTCATTCAATACCCTTCATTTAAGTGAAAGAAGAGCGAAGCGAACTCCACTACCTTCATATTGGGTGGTGTATATCGCTCACCTTTTGTCTTAAGTGGGTGGTACTGAAGCATGCGCCCAAATCAAGCAAAAGAAGTGAACGAAACAGAACCACGAACCAAAAGACCTAATTTAAGCATAAAGAACACGCGCTACAATTCTTTCCGCTTGTGTCGTTAATTCAAACTAGCTCTTTTGTCCTACATCCTTAAATGGGTCCTGTGGCTTAATTTTACAAGGGAAAAGGTAAGGAAATGAAACACGCTCTTCCCTTTATAAACTTAGGCCACAGGGAAAAAGGCAAAATTAAACTGGAAACCGCACGCAAGCTTACGGCTGTCTTCTCACTTCCTGGTTTGTATGTAATGAACGATGAAAGCAAGTCAAGCGAATCAGAGAGAAAAGCACGTGCTTCATTCCTGTTCATTTTGCTTCGTTCCCTTTGTGTTTTAAGATTAATTTCGGCTCTTGTTTTGTGCATTCTTTACAAGCCAAGGAACCGAACGTAATCATTAAACACAAGGACACACAACACACGAGGAAGCCAACCGCCTGTCTAACGTTCTGGACTTTCTCTGCTACGAAGCACGCTTTGTTGAATGATTAATTTTGCCCTGTTACAACAGGAAATGAAGGGACAAAGGGGGAAGAAAAACAAAACAAGAGAACGCTTCACTTTGGTTCATTGTCGTTCTTCTCTTGGTTTCCTTTGTTCAGTCGCTCCGCTCACGCTTTCTTCTGGGATTTTCCTTGTGATTCTAGCGTAGAGAGTTGACCTATGGTTTTCTCAACTCAAGATAAAGAAGCAAGAAACCCATCCTTTGTCGTTCCCTTTTTGCTAGGTTTTTCTTGAATAAATTCACGCATTAGTTTCTCTTTTTTCGTATCACCTGTCATTTAATCAAGAAAACCCGGAGCAAAAGAAGAGAAGGGAACGAAATGTAATGGATGTACGAGTTTGCTTTCTCTTTGTTTTCTTAATCTGGGTCTTTTTGCTTTCACCTCTGGGTCTAGGATATAATCATTAATTTCCTAGTTTCCCCAAAAGGACCCAAATTTCAATAGCAGAAGATGAGCGAACGAAGTGAACGCATGCTTGTCCCTTATCAAAAATTAGCTCTTTTGGAAAAGGGAAACTGAACGAAACTAGTGATCCTGATGACTTAGACTTGTTACGGAGCTTCCAGACCATCCGTGAACTAGCCGTCTAATACCAAGAAATCAGTGCCTGGGGCCTATAAATTAAACCACGCACTAGTCTGTGTTGAATTAAAATACATTAGTTCATTTGTTCATCCTTTCCAACATTCAAGGGCCACCTGTCATGTAAACGGACCTAACTGTATAAAGAAAGGTAAATGAAAGAAGCGAATGCACGCTTTCTTCGTAAAAGTAGTGAGTGTTCTTCCTCTTTCGCTTCCTCTTTGCTTCCTTCTTTCGCTTCGTGTAATTTCACGCGTCCCTTGTAAAATAAACTGCGAAGAAAGCAAAGAAGAAGCGCGAAGCAAAGAAGGATCCAGATGATTGGAAACAACTTGGCATTGAATGGTATCTCAGATTCTTAGTCATGCTAGGTGATCTGGGTTGTGCGCTTCATTCCTCACAGCGGTTTGGCGTAATAATGAAGCCATGCTTCCATTCCATTCCAGTATATCTTATTATTAGTCAAACACGCTGTCCATGAAGAGCATATCCCAGATCAAATAAAGTAACCAGGAAGTCAGTCACCCACGACACCTAGAATTTAATGGAACGGAGAGGATACAGTGGCTTAAAGTATAAGCCTTTGCGGTTTATGGGCTTGGGGTTTAGGTTCTATGGGTTCAGGATTTAGGGCTGAAGGCTTGGAGATTGGGGTTTCGGGTTTAGAGTTTAAGGTCTAGGGAGTTTAAGGCTTAGGGAGTTTAGGGTTTAGGGCTTAAGACCTGGATTTAGGGTTTAGGGAGTTTAGGGTTTAGGCCCTGTGCTGCTATTCTTCTTTCTGCTACTGTGATTGTCTCGGCAAGCACCCGCATACAATGCAGGACCCATACCATAGAGTTGATCGTAGGTGCTGTATCGCATCATAGTACTGCATGAACCTATACTATGCCATGTCGTGCCCGTGCTCTGCTATGCTGTATTCAGTCCATGCCCTTACTAAACCTTAAAACCGCGCACTCTAAACCCTAAACCCTAAAAGCTACACCCGATTACCCCAAAACGAAAAAGCCTCAGCCCCTAAATCCTGAGACCCTTTCAACCCCTACAACCCCTCGCCCGGAACCAACTTTCGTAAACCCCCGTCGACACCTGAGCCCCTACCTATAAACCCCAAATGCTCAAACCCCCCTGCAAGCCTGAAAGAACAGCTTAGAAGAACCCTTCAAGGAACCACAAACCCCTAAACCATAAAGCCTGAACCCTTAACCCCTAAACCCAAACCCCTAAACCCCCAAAATCCCCTAACCGCCTAAACGCCCCAAGCCCTAATTAAACCCCCCAAAACCCCTCAAAACCCGGCCTCACCCACGGTCACTGCCAGGTTTTTCAAGCGGCAGAAGACCCGGGTCGCCGGGTCGCTGGCGACGTGCAACAAGGTGGACCTCTTTGGCGGCTTTGGGCTTCGGAGTTCAGCGGATCTATAAGGGTTTAGGGTTTAGGGTTTAGGGATCCATGAGGGCTTTAGGATGTTTTCGGGTTTAGGGTTTCAGGCTTTGGGTTTAGGATTCGGGGTTTCGTTTTGGGGCTGAGGGCTTCGGGATTCAGGGCTTTAGGCTTCCAGACAGAGTTCCTTGAAGGGGTTCTATGAGGATTCTCTAAGGGTTTCATGTTTCGACTTTAGGGGCTCTTTAAGGTCTTTCAATGTAGGATTCTTCTATTTTGCTATGCCGGGAAACCACACCAAAAAAGCCCTGAAGTACGCCGATAAACCAAAACCCGAAACCACAACCCAAAGCCATCCGTTTAACTTGTTTGAAGGTTCCGCATTACGGACGCTTTCAGGGTTGCGGCGGAGCTTTCGGCTTCAAATTTTGGGATTTAGGGTTTGGGGGGTCATGGTGTTATAGGGCTTTAGGATTCAGGGTTCTCGGGCGTAGCAGAGTTTGCGGCTTCAGGTAAACATCGCGGACCTCCTTCTCGTCGGCATTTCGTACACCTACATAGTTGCCAGTACTATTCCTCAGGATCCTTTATTATACTTCTACTATACAGGAACCCAAAACCCTGTTCTAATTATGACGGCACCGAGATTATTCGGCATTGAAAAAAGGCTCCCCCCCGAGGCCACGGCCGGAGCATGGAATACGTGTACGGCACCTCAGGGAAGAGAGGCCGGAGGCTTGAGGGCTCCGGATTTAGGGGTGACCGGGTCGAACTGCAGCCAAGCGGGGGAAAATACAAACACACGGTGGCAAACACAAGTGAACCACTACAGTATTGTGGGCTAGCCCAAACGGGAGAAATTGCAACTGGCTACTGCGGTGCCTTTACAAGTTTGGACATTCTCTGCGGAAAACCCATGGTACAGCCTTCAGGTTCCAGCACCAAAGCTAGATAAAAGTGGTTGCGATTCGTCCCGTCTCCTTGTGCCCTAGCACAAATGAGGACTTGACATGATTCTTTGGGTATGCTTTCGGTCATGTAGGCACGAAGGCCATGTAGGCAATGCTTAACATGCATGTTTCGGTTCGTATGCTTTCGGTCATGTAGGTACGAACGGCATGTTGGTAATAGTTAACATGCTCATTTCCGTTTGTATGCTTTCGGTCATGTAGGTACGAAGAGCGCGTAGGCAATAGCATTTCGATTTGTATGCTTTCGGCTATGTAGGCCCGAAAGGCATCTAGGCAATCAGTGGTCACAGCGAAGTTGTCAAGGAATCCTTTTTACATCCCACTTTCATCTAGTTGTAATTCGCCTTATTCTCGGGTCTAGGGCTTGTAGGGCTTCCAGGGTTTATAGGCCTTACATGGGTTTGGGTTTAGAGTTTAGATTGCACATCATTTCAGAGTCTGATCTGCTCTGCGTCCCGGACGTAGTATGCGAAGAAAAGGCAGTCGTTCTTCGACTCAAAGACGTAGTCGAAGGCCAGCGTGTGATGACCGCCTTGGAGTGCAGATTTGCATTTTAGGTTGCAGGGTGCAGGGTTTAGGACGTCTAGAAAATGTTTAAGGCTGTCAAGAAAAAGACTTTGGGGTTCTAGGTTTAGGCTTTCGGCATTCGGCTTCGGTGTCCCGAACAGCCCTGTAGGTGAAGACAGCCCTCAGCGGCTTGATAATCTCAATGCTTACCTGTTCCCTTAGCTTGCAACCCAGCTGCAGCCCTCAGCCATCAAGCCTACATCTAAAACCCAAGCCCTCTCTCTCTGTCTCTCTCTCTCTCTCTCTCTGTCTCGCCACTGCAAAAATGCCCACAACCCTGAAACCCCCAATCCTAAAACCCCATTCTCCAAAATCCCCAAAACCCCCATCTCCCTCAACCGTTAGCGGCCAAACTGCCAGAGACCAGGCTTCCCCAAAGTAGGGCCGAGGCCCTGGCTGGTCGCGCTACCAGGCAGCGCTAGCGTCCTTGTAGCACTGGATTTGGGCGCCGAGTGTCTTTAAAGGAATCCTTTCAAAGGAACCCGACTTACAGGAGCCTCTAGCAACCCCACACGGGAAACCTGTAAGGCAGCCCTTTCGGAGTTCCCTGAAGTTTGCAACCCCAAGACGGTGACGAGAGCTGCGTAACCTCCCGAACCAGAGCTCCGACAGCCCTAAGGCTACAAAAGCCCTTAGGCTTGAAACAATTAGGATTGTCAGGGTTTGAGGATAAATCCTGAACCCCAAACACCCCGAAGTCGGGAACAGTCCGCAACCTTGGTTAGCCTGGCAAAAGTGGCTTCCGACTTCGGCAGTAGGGGTTTAAGCTTAAGGTTCAGGGTTCAAGGTGACTCGCAGAATAACGCCCTTCATCCCCAAACCTAAAGCTGGCCAAAAACCCAAATCCCAAAGCCGTGAAAACCCAAAACGCCCCTCTCAAAAAAAAAGCTGTGACGGATTCTTGGCGTTCCATCTTCGTTGCACAGGCGCTGAAACCCTTACAGTAAGTCTCCAGGAGTCCCTTTTGAAGATCTCGCAAAGGACCCGATAACAAAACCCTGAAAGAAACGTTTGTTTACCTGGAACTGGCGTAGGATGGCTGCATGACTCTGTCAACAGCCGCTGGAGCTAGTACAGGGTTTGCTGCTTGTGTCTAATGCATTATTCTTGACGATGGTGCATGCTGCACTACTGTCGGAAAGATACAACACGATGATCATTGACAAGTTAAACACAGAAACGAATCATAAGTTAAACTTGGAAGCGAATCATCCCCTAGACCCTAAAACCCGTAAGATTGAATTCCTCAACCCAGGAAAGCTGTCCTGTAGTAGCGAACGTCCTGCTGCTCATGGAAAGGAGTATTGGTACATGTAGAAAGGAAATCGCCAATCAATGGTATGCTTTAACACAGGGGCCTCAATAATCGGAATGGTTTTGCCATGCTGCAGAGTTCATATAGGGACCTGCGTAAAAGATTGGAATATGGCTTATGGTGGGCTGCATATGTGCGTTGCAGTGGTTCTTATGGTGAGTGCCACGGCTTTGTAGGCCACGTCATGTTTTTTTGTAGAGTTTTCTACTGTGTTGTAGGGTCATACGAAAGCCCGAATAGTTGGAATCGGGTTTTTGAAGGCTTGCATCAAGGCTGTTACAAAGGCTTGACGGAGTTTCCTACCGCTTTATAGGACCATATAAGAACCTTACTGATTGGAATAAGGCTGTAGGAGTATATACTGTACATAGCACGATACAACAGTTTTTTGAGGGATGTGTTTTGAGCTATTCCAACCCCGATACTTCACAGCTCAAGTTTTGTGACGGGACCTGGGACCCCTAAACCCTGAGCACAGCTCTCAGTCCTCGGGGATACAGTACTCCAAGGCCCCTCCCCGCCTAAATACGTAATCAACTCTGAACCATTGGGTTTAGGATTTAGGGTTTAGGGTTTTAGGGTTTTAGGGTTCATAAGCCGCAAAATCCTCAACCCTGAATCCTGATCCCGACGCAAATCCGGAACCCCAAACTCCCCAAAGACACCCTCCCCTAAAGCCTTACACAGGCGCTTAAAAGAACCCGACAAGACCCTACAAGAGCCCTAGCAAGGCTTCCCACAATCGAAGGAAACCGTGAAAAACTTAAACCCAATAAGCCTGAAAGCCCAAGCTCAAAATATGACCCATTCAAAAATCCCTTTTGATTCGATCAGGCCCCTATAAACGACTTTCTAAACCCGAAAGGCCCAACTAACACCCTAAAGCCCCCTGCAAAGGAACCCATAAGGGCCACCATGAACGAAACGCCTAAAACCGCAGGTCCTGAAACACCAAGCTCCAAAATCCAACATTCTAGACCCTCGAACCCTAGTAAACCCTATAGACCCCGAACCCCCGAAAAGGAATCACGTCAAGGAGCCCTTAATGGAGCCCGCAGACGGAAGCCCTAAAACCTAAACCCTGAGCCAAGAGCCCTCCCGGCCTTCCCTGCCGGCTTCCAAAGCCCGGCCACACCATCCCAGAGTGAAGCCTGCGTTTTTTGAGCTTATGAAGGCTTAGGGGCTTTGGGCTTGTTCTTATTCTTTGTTATCATTATTCTTATTACCAAAATTCGCATCAATGTTATTGTTGTTATTCGCAATCTTAATATTGGTATTTTTATTGGTTTCTTATTCTACATACGGAAGTTATGATTACGATGTTAATTATGCCTCTTATTCTGTTAAGTAAGGGAACTGGACTTTTAATTAAATAACCCCAATTAAGGTGCTTCGACCTTACTTCCTAAGTCCCATGATCCGCCAAGTGCGGCCTTCTTGGGAGGCTTAAGGCTTTGCGGCTTTAAGGCTTTAGGGCTTCAGGGTTGGTTTTCGGGTTTAGTCAAGACAACGTTACTGAAATCCCGAAGAGTAATCTTTCGAGGCGTCTAGACTACGCTTCGTAAATTCGTTTGCTTAGGAGAGAGCATTGTTTGAAACTGCAGAAACAGTATGCTTAGGATTTAGCGCTAAACCCTATTGCAAAACACCATTCTTTAGTGTTTGGGCCTTGTCGTACAGGATTTAGCTGTAAACGCTATTTCAAAACACGATGCTTTAGTGTTTAAGCCTACTCGTTTAGGATTTAGCGCTAAAGCATCTTCAAAAAAATCTTTGGTGCTTTAGCCGTGTCGTTGAGGATTAAGCGCGAAACCCTATTCCAAAGCACTATTCCTTACAGTTTCTAGTTTTGGACCTATTCGTTTAGGATTTGGCGCTTCATTCTTATTCCCAAGCAGTTTTCGTTAGTTTTTATGCCCGAAAACCTATTCCGAAACCTTGTGCTTTAGAAATTCTTGGCAGAAAGAGCGGGGGGACCCCAGCATCGGCCACCGGCCAAACATAAAAACGCATCTTTACGAAAAGAACTGTATCACCCAAAAAGTTGCCTCTGATTTTACAGAAATCAGCCGCTAAAAGTACTATTCCTAAACACAAAAGCTGTAGGATTTAGCGCTAAGAGCTATTCCAAAGGCCTACACGTTTAGGATTTAGCGCTGAACTCTATTCCAAAACACTCTTCTGTAGTGTTTTTGCCGTTAAACCTATTCCGAAACCTTATTCTTAAGAATCAAGGCAACAAATGAGGGAAACTGCGGCATCGGCCATCGACCACACGTGAAATCGTAGTTTAAAACCAATAAGGTGTCACTCAAAAATCCGCCTCCGATTTTCCAGAGATCAGCCGCTAAACACTGTTCCTAAACATTAAAGCTTTCGGATTCAGCGCTAAACCCCATTCCAAAACACTAGTCGCTAAACCCTAATCGCAAAGTCCTACTCCTAAACACTAAGTGGCCAAACACTATTCGCTAGGCCCTATTCCTAGACACTAAAGCTTTGATATTTGGCGCCAATCCTTATTCCAAAAAACACTAGTCGCTTCACGCCTGCTAAACTCTGTTCCTAAACACTAAAGCTTTAGGATTTAGGAAAGTCTGGGCACCAGAATGCTTTGGTTTTAGGATGTAGTGTTTCTAGCTTAGGCTCTAAATCCTAAAGCTTTAAAGCTTATGAATCGGGTTTTGTAGGCCTCAAAACTCCAAAACAGTTGGCACTACCGCGGGGGTTAGGGTGGATACTATATATAGGGCAGTACTGCCGAGAGGACCAATGCATATGCGACACGGTGCTCCGCTTGGGTGTACAAGATGCGCGATGCTCTCGCAACGTACAGTTTGGGGGTCGCTGCCCTTGGCCTACAGGCCAAGGGGCGAGCGCCCTTGAGTTTAGGGCTTTAGGGTTGAGGGTTTCGGGTTGGGTTCAGGGCTTGAGGGCTCTAGGACTTTAGGGTTTCAAAAGTTTTAGGGTTTGGTGGTTCACGGTTTAGGGCTTTAGGGTTTAGAGTTAAGGTTCCTGGTTTAGGGTTTTGGGTGTAAGGGTCAAGTGTTTAGAGGTCTTGAAATTAAAACGGCCTTGAAGGGTTCTTGTAGCTTCGTCGAGGTGGTGGTAGCTTTTAGTGTAATGGTGGTGCCTCTGTGTATGGCGAGTGATGGGGTTGTTGCAGTGGTTGTGGGGACAATTCTAGTTCGGGGTTTGGCGGCGCGTGATTGCAGGTGTTCACGGTGGAAACGATGTCAGCATTTGTTTTTGGCTATGGTTGTGGTTGTCGTTGCTGCTGCTTTGCTGGTTCTTCTGAGGCTCTGTCGTGCTCTGAGAATAGGCATAAATATTGTGAAAGGCCGTCGTGCGAGCAGCATGCAGCAAGCTAGAGTAAACGGAATCACCCTTGCGATCAGCAACACCGCCAGCGCCACCAATGCCACGAGGTACCCGGCCTCCCCCATATCATCCCACCATAGTCATAATCATCATCCCCAACCCCGGATCCCTAAACCCTAAACCTTGAATCCTCAACCCTAAATCCCAGGCGGAAACGCCTCGAAGCTGCGCTTTGAGGAGGACCTCTCACTCGCACACAGTTTCGGGCTCAGGATTTCGGGTTTAGGGTTTAGGGTTCCAGGTTTAGGGTTCAAGTCTTTTTTCAGTACCAGTTTCCATCTGCTTATAAGGTAAGGCAAACGGAAGCCTCATTCGAAGGTCCAGAGTTTAGGGTTTAGGGTTCAGGTTTAGGGTACGAAGCCCCTGCAAGATGTATATATGTGCACATATAGCGGAAGAGGCAAAAACACTCGAGCTTGCGGGTTTGGGTTTTGAGTTTCTGAAATGCGCTGCGCACCGCCCTGCGCTAGCTAACGCTCTCTTGGGGTTCAGCCTCTGCAGTTAGGGATAAACAGGTAACATACGGGGGGTAGAATAGTTTGCGTAAGGTGTCAGGACGTACACCGCAACCCATACCCTTAAGCCCGAATCCTGCACCCTAAATCCAGAATCCTACCAAAGTCATAGGGCTGAAACGCAAACCCAAAGTCTCTTCTCTTGAACCCAGAAGCCCTGAAAGGAATCGGGAATGTAAGGACCTTAAAAACCAAGACTCGGTGTTGGTATTGTATACCATGCTATATACCATAGTTCTTTCAAAGGACGATAAGAAATATTCTTGCTACTTGTTGCAACCCCGTTGCAACACCTTAATCTATACTTCTGAAAGGGACGATAAGGCCGCTAAGGAATAAGCTTGCTAATCCCTACATTGCAGAATCCCTTCAAACTGAGGGCCCCGGCCAAGCTTTCCGTGCATTCAATTCGGACCACGCCACCGGACCTTTCGGGACCGCAGAGAGCGAGGGCTTAGAGTTTAGGGTTTGGGGTTGAGGGTTGAGGGATTAGGCGGTTGAGGGTTTAGGGCTTAGGGTTGAGGGTTTAGGGTTAGGGTTTAGGGGTTAAGGTTTAGAGAGAATTACAGTTTGGATTGCACAGAGACAAACCCCGAACACCCGAACACCCTGGAGCCGTGAGACCCTAAAACCCTACATCCTAAACCCTTAACCCCAAACCCTACACCCTAAACCCTAAACACTTAACACTAAACTCTATATAGGAACTCAACTCTGCTACCCGCGAGTCTGCGAGAGGTGCATCTCAAGGCGTAAAACCTCAGCCCTCAATTCCTTCATGTAGGGTTTAGGGTTTAGGGCTTTCGAGGTTTAGGGTTTTGGGGTGTAGGGTGTCGGGTTGTGGGGTTTAGGGGTTTAGGGTGTAGGGTGTAGGGTGTAGACCCTTGATTAACGAGCCGCCTGCCCTTTATGAGCATTGTTAACAGGGGTCTGACCGTTAGGCCCGTGAATTAAAGGGGATTTGTTAATCAGGGCTCTGCATTAGTTGGGTTTCGGATATCTGGTGCAGTGGGCAAAGACACGCAGGAAGGCAGTCAAGTTGCTCCGAATTCTTTGTAGTTTGTGGATCCATATGAGGGCCTTTAACAGGATGTGGAATCTCACATGTTCAGAGCGAGACAACATGCTTCAAGGATCGTGGGACTTGCGAACTAGGACTATAAATCAGGTACTGAAGCCCACAGCCCCAAAGCCCTAAACACGCATCCCTGCAAAACCCCCAAATCCCTAAACCATCCTCCAACCCGAAAGAGACCCTGGAACAAAGGATCCGGCGCATGCCCATCCGGAACAGCGACTTGGATTTAGACCTTGGGCTGCTGGAATCCGGGACTGGCATCTTGTGGTTTAGGAGGCCGTAGGGGAGCTTCAGGTTTGGAGTTGTAAAGCTGAAGAAGTTACGCGTTGCTCAAGGCGGGCGGGGAATTAGATTTTGCGCGTTTGGAGTTCTCGGGTTTTTTGCCTAAACATTAAAAAAAAAAAAGAAGCCTGGTCAATGGACTAGGGTTTTGATTCCTTTGCCAAACATATGCTACGGAACCCTTGGGAAGAGTATCACTACTTTCTTCATGCCCTGTGATCCCTATGTGACGTCAGAATCGGTTGGATAGTCAGCTTGTAACGAGTAGCGGACTTGCTAACAGAGCACAACCTACTACGGGGGCCGTAATGATTAGACTATTTGGGGCAGGCCGCAGCACAGCTATATTAGGGAACCCTAACTACGACTCCCTTTTTCACGGGCACTGAAAAGCAGGCTCTTTCTACAAACCCTAACATAGAATTTACAGGGGCCCTCGGAAAAAAGCAGGTTTTGGTAGCTCAAGGTAGACCCTTCTGAGCCAGACCCTACGTCAAAGGCTGAGCGACCGAACTGTTTAGACCGGTTGCCGGGGCTCGGTGCGATTTGGGGGGATCATGGGGGCCTTAGTAATTAAAGCTAGAGGGTTTGAGGCTTTGGGTTTAGGTTTTAACCTTTAGGACCTACGGCTCGGGGCTTAAAGGATTGAGTTACTTGTAACCTTGCCTACTAAGCCCCATGATCCTCCCAGTAGGGAGCATCCGCATGATGGTTTAGGGTACAGCGCGGTTTAGGGTTTGGGGTCTAGGGTTTTTTAATTGTTTTGAGGCATTACCTTGATTCCTGAGCATTCCGAGCATTCCCATGACTATGACTTTTTCACTTCCTGAAAGGCCGCTTCTGTGAGATGAGGCCCCTAGACTCAAACTGATATCTCCAATCGGTGCAACCTACGCCCATGAACCGCGGCACAATAAAACCCGAAGTCCTTCTTCCGCCCCCGAGGAAAAAATCTTGCACTCCCTCTCAGAGTGGCACATATTCACGATGCGGAGGCGGTATAACCGGCCCGCTTTCGCGTTCCGCACAGCCTCGGCTGCACCCGCTGCAAGAGCTGGGGACACGGTGTTTTGAGTTTCTCGGAAACCCGGTTTGGGGTTTAGGGTGTAGGGCTAACCCTTACATCACACCTATAACTTATGATGAAAGACCCATTGAGTGCCCCAATTATTGATTCTTCAGGCAGTCCTGGATACATGCGTGAACCCCGAACCCTGCTACCCTGAATATTGGACAAAGAGGCCTCCCAAACGTGGAACCTCGCACAACACTCCAGACCAGCATGATGAGACTTCGCTGCAGCCCACCAACATGATCCGATGACAGGAGACGCAGTGACTCTGCGACTTCACCTTTTCCTGTCCTACGGCCCTCCCCAATCAACCACCCCAAACTCAGGTCCCAAAGCATAAGCCCTACACCACCCGGAAACTCGCTACACTTTCCGTGGCCCCCGACAAAGTAGAACCACTGAGTGTGGCCACGGCTGCGGATGTCATTGTCCTGAACGATTCGTCGGAGGACTTCAGCTTTCCATGGAAGGCCCAAGGTTGCGGCGTGGGGCTCACGCTTTCGGGCTTCTGGGTTTAGGGGTTTAGGGGTTTTTTTGTCAGTGC
>CAJNDV010030941.1:112173-123596 GCA_905221635.1 Symbiodinium sp. CCMP2456 | reverse complement strand
GCTCCTGCTCCTGCTCCTGCTCCTGCTCCTGCTCCTGCTCCTGCTGCTACTACTACTACTACTACTACTACTACTAGTACTACTACTACTACTACTACTACTACTACTACTACTAGTACTAGTACTACTGCCACCACCATTCCCTGCTACTGCTTCTCCCGATCTTTGTCACCAAAACATTGGCCAACCTGCCGAATATTGTGATTCAAACCTCCTTTGTCAACGGCAACAGCAACAACAACTCTAACTTGACTCAAAACAAACAACTGTCTTCAGTATGATCACCACGACGATGCGCGTCTGCATCCTCTTCCCCATCTTGGGAATACATGGCACCCCAAGGGTCTGCGAGTCCCGCACATCCTCATCGACTAGGGACGTCTTGAGGTCAACGAGTGACTCGCCGCTCCAGAGCTTCCTTGCAAGAGGCGTGTGTCACTACCATGATGAGCAAGATCCAAAGCACCCACAGTTCAGGTGCAAGTTTCATGGTACCTCAGTCCGGCTTACATGGTTGCTTTTTTTTGAATCCGGTACATCTGTCCATGCAGAAGCAAGCACACTGCAGCCTCGAGATCTTGGGCTCAATATGAAATACCCGCAGCGCCTTTGCCTAGGTTATAGTGACAAAAACAATAACGAAGTATTGGCAACTAACAATGCTGCGATAATCACAGCAAAACGACTGATTAATACACCCTGGCAGCCCAACGGGTTAAGGGTTTAGGGTAGAGGCACGTGGGAAGTCTGACGACCAAGGTTGGTGCGTCGTGAAGCTTTTTGCCAGCGGCAGCGTCGCCTCCACATTCAGATTTCAATTGGGTATTCAGGAGTCGTACGACATCATGTGTATGACATGCGTTGACACATGCCATTGAAGACCAAACTTGGACATATGTATATGTAGATTACATAGTTACATACCTACTACCCATTGAAGCTCTGTAGTTGTCTCTCCATTGTGTCGTGGCTTTCTCCCACAAAATCCGGCCCCAAGGAGATGTTGCAGTCGAGTTGTAGTTGCAGTTGTAAGAATAGCTCTTCGTCTTAAGAGTGATGAAGCAGAAGAAGACGAATGGCCTCGAAGATGACGAGCGACGAGGACAAGGATGATCAGGATTGAAGCGACCGTGGACAGAAATTGCTTTGCTTGCTCATTCTTCGCATGTGCGCCCATGCGGAACAGCAGCGCACAGTACTGGGATAAGCAACAGCGGAGCAGCAACACTATGTCCACCGCGCGTGAGTCTGTTTGTGTGTGTGTGTGTGCGCGTGTGTATGTGTGTCCACAGCTTCTTGTGGGGAGCGTGCTTGCAACCTTGAATTGGGTATGTGCAATTTCTACCAGGACCATTGCACTTGAGCTTAAGGGGAGCTATTGTTGCCAAGCTTCTTGTGCGCAGACCTATCTGTGAGCTATCTCTGAGTCTGATGAAGTCTGACAGACAGCCTCCAACTGAAACCGAAAGCTTCTTGTGGCTGGCCTCCATAGATACAGACATGCATACATGCGTTGGCCACATGACTCTCAATCTCAGTGAGAGACTAACTGTTGTAGCAATATTGGCAAGGTACGTAAGCCCAATAAGTACTTTACTGCCCCAAGTTTCGCAAACTCACGCACGAAAACGATCGTCGCACAAATTCTGACGGTTCTCACGGCTAGCCGCTTCCATCATGAGTGCAGAGATTCTGAGTGTTTCTGGTGTTTCTGTCCTATCATGTCACTGCCAACATCAACTAGCCAAATCCAGGCACCTTGAGCAGCGCGCCGAGATCCTCCTGGCTGTCGTACGCTGCATCCTGACCGCTTGTTCGAGCGTAGGCCGCTAGCTTTTGAAAGGTTAACGCGCTTTTTTTCACTGGTAGTTTGGGCTGCTTTAAGGTTTGTCTTACGTGGCAGGCGTGGGACTTTTGAGCATAAGCTAGTTTTGGGGCCTTAAAGACATGGTTTCCATCCAAAGAAGAAAGGAACCCAATGCACACAATGGTGGGGACATGGATGCTCTGTGGGAACGTGTGGACGTTACCAGTAACATGGTTGGGACATGGATGCTCTGTGGGAACGTGTGGACGTTAACATGGTTGGGACATGGATGCTCTGTGGGAACGGACGGACTTTGTGCATGGATGTTAACATGGTTGGGACATGGATGCTCTGTCGGAACAGACGGACTTTGTGCAGGGATGCCTGTATGTGCAAGGAACACAGGAGAATGCCAGAGAAAGTAAGGCGCGCCCACCTTTTAAAAATGTTGGTTAACTATAGTTTAATTGATATATAGTTTAATATGGTTTCATATGGTTTAATAAGGTTCGCGACTGGCTCAGAGAATAGTTATCTCCAGGGCTCAGGAGTTCGTGCGGGGATGTGCGCGAGAGCAAGTGCCTGCTCACATCACCGTGTCATGCAGGTCCATCATAAGCCTACGTAGCCCTGTCTTGCACAGCTGATGAATGCATCTGAGGGCTGCGCCAGGCGCAGTCGGATAGCTTGGCGGGTGTAGCCGTCCTTGGCATGCAAGTTGGAGAGGACACCACGTGCAACTTTGACCGATCTGCGAAGTTGCACCCCCCCCCCTTCTAGGCGCAGTCCTAACTCTCAATCACAACCACCGTCGTTTGTACCTGTCGGCATGAATGCCCTCAGCTGAGCTTATGGACTCTGTAGGCCCGCATGGCAGCTTCGGCCGCCTGCCGACACATGACCTGCCGGATGCTTTGGGCCTCGTCTTGAAAACCTCAAGACGGATGAGGGCATATCCTGTGCTGCTCATGTACGTGTATGCACCCTTTACCGGATGGTGCTGCGCAGCGATCTCAAGGATTCGAACCCGGCCTCTGTCGAATTCGGCAGCTCGGGCCTCAATTGGAGGAGCTTCGCCCACTCTCTGCGCAACAACCGGGCATCGAGCACTGCCTCTTTTGCTGCAGGAAGGAAGCAGATCAGTAGAAGTATCGGTCAGTATACTGCAGGGGCCTTAATAATCAGAATAGAGTTTTGGGGGTGCCTTATTATAAAATATATAGGATAGTATACCCCCAAACCCTATTCTAATTTTTAAGACCCCTCTATTAGGTGTTCACCCCCCGGCTCTACCGGCCTGGGCGGCAGGGGCTCGTCGCTGTCCTGAATACACAGGCCCGTGGTTGCAATGGACCGCACATGGGTGGTTGTCAAAATTATGGTCCCTTTTTGGGTCCTTATTACAATACGGCACCTATTATTTAGGGTACCCCAAAAGGGACCATAATTTTGACAACTACCCACATGACAACAGCTCAACAGAGCTATGGAGACATGCAGGCCCTAAACCTGCAACCGGGCACAGACATCCAAAGATTACCAAAGACATCCTTTGCTACATCTCGAAGCAAACCTCCCAAAGGTAAAACCCTGTACTTCTAGCCTGCATTGAAGGCTCTAATCACACAAGAAAGCCACCAAGCCCTGAACCGCTGAAGCCAAGCCGTAGATTCGACGTAGATCGTTACAGGGGTGCCTCTAGAGCATCAGCAGCCCGCGCAGTGCGCCTGAGGGTGGGCAAAAGCTGATGACAACCAAAGCCGGGGTCTGAGTTTTTTGTCAGATCTTGCGGGTGTCGGATTTGCGTCTCTTTCTGCTTTTATACCATTGCCATCTTCTGCGTTCCACTTCTGCCCCGCCTCGCCTTCCCAAAAAATGGAACCTTTGTACGATTGTTACTACTTCTCCCGCTCGTGCTACTGACGCTGCTACTCGGCAGCAACAACACCAGCAGCAACAGCAACTGCTGCAACAACTACAACAACAAATACTACTACCACCACCACCACCACCACCACCGCTGCTGCTACTGCTACTGCTACTGCTTCTGCTACTGCTTCTGCTACTGCTCATGCTACTACGACTACTACTACGACGACGACTACTGCGACTACGACCACTGCCCTGCCACCACCACCACTACCACCACGACGACGTCAACGACGACAACGACTAGCGAAACTTGACCTGCTTGCGTTTTGCCTCAGTAGATCCGTTTGAGAAGTCAACTGAGGTAAGCAACAAAAGCCAAACGTCTTGTGCCGTGCCTGATGGTGCTTTGAAATATGGACCGGGTACATCGTATGTTCCCTCTCTCAAGATAATAAGACTTTAAGAAAGTGAGTAGTGTCTGTACCTGGCGCTTTCGTGGTTTTGCAGTTTGTGGTTTCATTTTGGCCTCTTCTTCGGAGGTGTGAGCTTTGAGATTCGCCAGTTCGGATAGTGGTAGTATTTATATGAAGCCGCACTGTCAAGACGGCAAGCGCCGGTCGAACCCAAGCTCTCTCGCCCATGTTCCACGGAACTTCACACTTGAAATCCATACAAAGTCCTGTCACTTCAATCTACTGTACAGCTTTAGTTTGTTTGTGCAAACAGCGACCACGAAGTCAATGACTGCACTCACCAGTGTCCCTTGGCATCCCGTGCGGGGAGCGGCCTCAGCCTCTGCGCCTGTCTCATCGGAAGGGGGAGGGCTTAGGCAGTACGTAGGGAGTACTTAGGGACTGAGGTGTCTCCGGGCTGCTGGGGGAAAACGCTCGTCTTGGAAGCTGCAAGTGTGAAGATACTGGACTTCGGGCTCAAGGTTTGGAGGCTAACGATTGCAGACCAGATGGGAAGATCGGATGTGTTAATGGTACCTGATAGAGCGGCCGGAGAGTTGCAGCTCCCAAGCCGTCCGACGGACGCCAGCCTCCTCTATGCCAAAGCAGCACAAACGCCTTACTCAGTTGCCGTGGCTTTACGTACACTCACACTTGTCCATCTCCGTCCTTCTCTCTCGTCGGCTTGCGATGAATGCTGGCATCGCCAAGACCCGTCCGCGCGAACATCGCATGCGTATCCAAAGAAGACCGCGCACGACTCGACGACAAGTACTATGATGCTTTCGTATTGTGCCACATGCAAGATATGTACATCCACATGCAAAGATCTATGCCGTAGTGACGATGCGAGAGCCTGATGTAACAAACTCATCTGTGCTAGGCCCATGCCTGTGTGCGCGCGCGCTTGAATGCATGCATCCATGCATGCATGCATCAACGTAAGCATGCAGCCATATTACCATACATGCCCTTCTGGGGAAGCAAGGATGAGTCGAACACATCACGACACGATCTTTCATCTGCAGGTGTATGCGCACAGTATGCACAAAGCCATGCACAAGACGGCTGGCCACGCACTTGCCCAGGCGCGGCCAGATGCAAGTGTTTCACAAGGTGAGGCGGGAATGTGTGCTCGAATGTCTCCAAGCAACCCTAAACCCTGTAAACCCTATAAGCCCGAAACCCTAATGACCTTACTGAGGTGCCAAGCCCGTGCCTCGAGTCCCCTTTGCCGGGCCTCTTGGATGGCGGAACGGGCGCTGGGCACCACGAAATCGTGCTGCGAGGCCTCCGAACAAGGGGCCCCGGGCACATGTGGCGAGTGCCAAAGTGCCATGCGGCCATGCCATCGAAACTCACGGCCTCCTTCGATGAGCGCAGCCATGAAGCTCCCCTGAAGGCTGTTGGTTTGCTTGGCAGACTAGATCCAACAAGTGGGATGCAGCTTCGCTTTGACGCTGAGAGGTGGATGCGGCCCCGCTCCTCTAGCTTCTCCCTCTCTGGACCAGTAGAACTCTGAGTCTGAAGACTAATCTTATCTGATCTCACCTCACCAAGCATCCTAATTAGTACTCTTACGTCCGTGCCTGAAACTTAAACCCTAAACCCTAAAACCCACTCGAGTCCACGCTCTTCTGGGCATCCTGCCAAAGCAGCGTTGCACTCACCACCAGAGCCGTCGCCTCGGCAAGGTGCCCCGAGACTATGTTCACGAATTTGGGGTTTAGGGTTAAGGGGTTAGGGTTATAGGGTTTTAGGGTTTAGAGTTTAGGGGTTCAGGGTTTTAGGGTTTAGGGGTTCAGGGCTTAGGGGTTGAGGGTTCAAGGTGTAGTGCTGTCAGCAACGCCACCCTTCTTGCAGACATGTCTACGACTGCACATAGAAGCATGCACACAAAATGTGCACGCAGGCCCCTAGATCCTAAATCCTAAGCTGTGAACCCTAAACTCATAGGTACTACTGTAGGGGCCTTAATGATCAAAATAATGCTGTGGGGGTTCCTTATTACAATCATAGTATAATACACCCCCAAACCCTATTCCACCCTATATTACATACAATCACAATGCGAGACTCCGAGGTCCCTGCTCGCCTGCCTGGCGCACGACGGGGCGTAGGCCCCGCGCCTGTCCGGAAGATGATCGCTGCCACCAGTTGTCGGCATCCCCTAACCCTCCAGGTGCCTATAGGTACTTACTGTCTAGGTCCCTAGGGGCTTTAGTGCCCTATATGTAGGGGGATCATGACCGTCATCGTCATCAGCATCGTCGCCATCGTTCTCATCGGCATAGTCAACATCATGAGTGTCATGTCTATGACCGATGCAGACTGTGCGAGCCTGGCAGTGGTTGATGGCAGACATGAGCTACTCGCTCGAACAAACTAAGACTCGAGTCGGAACCCGGAATTTAGTCAGAGGCACTCTGATACGTGGTACTGCCAAACGCAATAGATGCTGTGTGTAAGTGTAAGGCTTGTAGGCTTCTTTAGTCCTAGTCGACTGCGCTGTCGGAAGCTCCGTCAAGCATTGAGCACAGTAGCCAGGCTCCAGCCTCCACAGCAACCTGTGTGGTTCAGGATCCTCCCTCAACTATAGAACTGATCATCCTGCATAAGACGGCTACTTGTTAGAAGGCCTGGCCCAAACACGTCAAACAAGTCCCTCATGCACGGGCCTCAACAATTAGAGTATCTTTCGGGGGGGAGCATAAAACCAACTACAATAGGAACTTTAAGCGGACCCGACTATGCAATATTCCCACCCCTGACCAAACATATTGCTGGCTGCGCCGACGCGCAATGCTGAATGTTTTAAATTTCTTACACATAGTGTGGGTGGCGCATGGCGGACTTTAAAACCCAAACATATTATGCGAATCTTCCGACCCCTTGAAAAAGCCCAAAGACTTTGATACGAGTAGCTACTTTCCGGTATAATCCCTAAACCCTATTCTACTTACTCAGGCCCCAAAAGCTTGAGAAACCCCAAAAACTCAAAATGCCTCTGTAGGTCGTAGGAAAAATCCACCAACGAAACCCCATGGAGGTACCTTGGTTCTCCGCTTGTGCGCAGCGGCGCATCTGGCACGGCAACAGGCATTCTGAGAAGCATACTACATTAAAACGGGATATAACAAAAACACATCAATCTGTGTATACATATACGATAGATACTGAAAAGCAGCAGAACATTAAAAAATAGACTGCTAATGATGGCGACGACGCTGTTGTTATTGAGGATGATGATGGTCATGGCGGGTGATTTTTACGATCCATGGCGGCAACGATGAAAGCCAGGATTCATACATGACGATGCATTTTAGTTACAGTTGTGTCGGTGATAGTGACGGCAGGGACGATGGTCACGATGTGATTGACAAAGCTTGTTGCTGTTAGTCCTTCGGTTTGTAATCAGGATGAGGGTCGCGAAAACAAGTAAGATCACCATCGCCCAACGTGTGCCCGTGTGTGCAGCAAGTCCCGTCGTTGATTGACCGCTGCAGTGCTGCCAGTGTTTTCTCCCGTGGTCGTCCGTCGTAGATGTTGTTGCTGATGGCGCAGGTGCCGACTGAATGCTGGTGTTCGCACTTGTTGGTTACTGCTGCAGTTCATGCTGACTAATGCTGAATGCCGTTCTACATGCACACGATGCAGCCGAACCAGGACAAGTATCTTCGACGAGCCGTGTGTGCAAAAACAGTCGGATGATTCGCTATGGAAAACTTCTGCTAAACATTTTGCCAGAATGACGAATACAGGAGCTTTACACTCTAGAACAGGGTCTTGTAGCATATATACAAGGAGATACTCTTACTCGTTACTCACAATTCCACTCAGGCAGACTCTTGCATCGCTGCCCACGCTTGGTAAGATGGTTCCTGTCCGTTCCTTCGAAGCTTTGTGGGACGCTTCCTTCTGTCAGATTTGTGTGGGTAGCTTCCGACCCTGCAGTGCAAAATGCAAAATCCTGAGCCCCTAGACCCTAAACCCTGAACCCTAAAACTTGGTAATTATTTTAGGCCCCTATATTACTTCCCACTCTTCCCGTAATCCAGAGTTTAGGGCTGAAGGTTGTTGAAACAGAGCCTCTGACCTTCGATCTCCCTTGCCTTCCCCCCCTCCCACCAGCCTGTGCTACTCTTGTTCCCCGGTGAGCCACAAGGGAGCGAGTCGTCCAACCACCCGCCCCGAAAAACGCTGCGGGGAATCGATCCCACATGTACAGATCGCATCAGCATGCAAGGGATAAACTGCGACTCATGCCGATGAACTGCCGATCTTTCCGATCATCTGCCCTTGTTGCAGAATCCTCCTTCACATCTGCACTCTTATGTGTCTGTTCTAAGCACACAGCTTGGATGAGCTTCCTTTTCCAGCTTTGCCAGAGGCTTCCGAGAAGAGTGACCGGATACCACCGTCTAAGAAGCGTTCCGCGTACCCGGACCAGTCGAAAGCCTGGCATCTGCAGTGCCTCTACTCTTAGACTACGGCTTTGAATTTTGCACCAGCAAAAGAGCGTCGAATCGGTATGCCTTAGAAACTACTCGCATGGACAGAAAAACTAAACTGTAATCGCACCGAGATGACTTCATGATAGCACAGTGAAAATCAAAACAGGAAACCGCTTCCGTAACCTCCCCATTTCTCCCGCATGGTTTTTGCCACTCGCATTGGGATGAAGCGGGCACAATACTCTAGACGATACCCAGTCAGTTGTTTACGCCAGCAAGTTTATGCGGAAATCCCAACCCTGAACCCTCTGGCACCTGATCCTGAAGCGGCTCCTGCGACATCGGCTTCATGGAGCATAGGTCATAGGGTGTCTCTTGGAAGATGTTGGATTGAGGGCACAGCTTTAGGTGCTGAACTCACTGGAAGCATGAACTGTTGCATGCATGAGATCCCGCTTTCATAGGCGCGTGTGCAAGTGGCGATGCAACGTATGAGCACACGGAAGGATTAACTAGGGAACGAGTCGGTGAGAGACGGAACACATGAAGAGCAGCGATGGGATGAAGAAAAGCTGAGCACACCTCTGTATGAGCACATGAAAGAATGACTTCAACAATTCATGAGTCATAAAGTCATGGGTCTATGAATCAATGAATGAATGAACAAATGGATGAATGGATGGCTGAATGCACCGAATGGAATGAATGCAATGAATGAATTGAACGGAATGAAGGAAGGAAAGAATTCATCAGTACATGAATGAAGGAATGACTGAATGAATGAGCGACTAATAACTGAATGACTGACTGGCTACATGACTGAATGCATGCATGCATGCATCGATAAATCATGAATTAATCAACGAACGGAAGAACGAACGCATGTGTGCTTGAGACAGATAAACAGGAAACTGTTGTGCCCGGCTGGGTGGGCACACTGACAAGTGTGGGGTGCTGACTTGCATTTTGCAAGACTACCTTGCTTCCGTCCCATGCATCATTCTGCTTTGTCCTGCGTACCCAGGTATCCACGTATCGTCCTATCCTCGATCCTTGAACTGCACACATCGATTCAAAAATGAAAGCAGACGCAAATCAACATACACGTCTCCCAGAAAGCAGATTCACCACCCTCCTCCTCAACCTACCGTGGCAGATACCTTCGGTCTGAGCGAGGGTCTCAGCCTTCTGCCCCATGATCTTTCGGAAGAGGACGGGCTTATGATTTAGTAATTTAGGGTGTAGTGTAGGGTGTATAGGGTGCACGTGGAATGTTTAGGGATGGTTCAGGGATTATGACGTCCTTGCAAGTGAACCAGTAGAAGAGGCTCTTGCGGGAACCCCATTGCACCGGCTGCACCTTGCAGGGGCGGCATGTCATGACGGTCCAGTGTGTGGCAACGGCATGGAAGATAGGTCAAGACATATATATCACAAAGGCCTCCATGCAAAACTTCCTGATGAAGCAATCTGTGGCATCTATGGGTGGACTGTTTCTATAGAGGATCATAACCCCAAGGAAGACTTCCCAACACTATCACGACACTCTGGAGGATCCCATCTGGAGAGTTCCGAAAATTGGAGGTTCCCCTACGTGAACAGGAACACCCAAAAGCCACCGCACAATACTCTAAAACATCACATAGGGGCCTAGATCATCGGAATATGGTTCTGGGGTTGTTTATGCTGTATACTTCCACAAGGGCTATTCGGGACACGATTTCTGATTATTCCCACCGCTGCTACAGTACACCCGCCCTAATCTCTACACGCTGCCCCCCTACCGTGCGTCTTCCCGACCCCGTCCAACAAAAGGTAACCCTGCCCTTGAAAACCCCTCAGGCCCTCTTATGTTCATCTCTTTCCACCATTTCCGCCTACCCTCAAAAGGCCCATAACGAGGCGATATTCCTGATCTGAAGATACAGCTTTGTGCCAGCTGCCTGGTGGACCGTCTCGCTTAGCCAAACGACCGCTCGGCCACTCTTTGGGCGAAGCGTGTCCTCCCCATCAGACCCGGTTTAGAGTTAGTGTCTTGGGCATGAAGAACTCCTGCGTTTCGGAGCCAAAGGCGTTCAGGGTGAGAGTTTAGGGTTTGGGGGTGCCATACCATGCCATAAGCTTCCCTACCACACCATACCATACCACACCACACCTATCCTACCATACGTTACCATACTGCACAGCACCGTACCACACCGCACGGTCGACACAATGCCCTGCATGACATGACATTACCACTGACCATTCCACTATCGTTGCCATTACCAATCCATTCCATTGATTTGCGCTGCATTGCACTACGTTTTATCATTAGCAACAGAGGGCTGCTGTGACACCAACACATAATATATACAATGCTACCAATCCATTTCGACTGGACAATGACGACCTTCGTGTCAAGTGCGACGCAGACCCGTGCCAAGCGAACAGTGGAAACACCAGCTACTTAACAACTTCTTATCTTTAGTTGCTGAGTCCATAAGCCCCCAAAAGTGTAAACTTTCAGTTCTGTAAGGTGCAACATGATCACAAAAAGTGCAAAGTGTACTCACTCCGCTACTGCGTATCAAGCACAATGGAAAGGAGTATGAACAACCACAACATATGAAACATCATCGCATAGCAAGTCATGCTGCAGCATAACATCAGTTTCTATATTCCCACATATTCCCACATGGTCTGAAAAACTCTACATCACAGCCCTCCGCTCCTTGACCGTGTAGGCACTCTCAGGCTCTCCATCCCAGAGCCACTCTCCAGGTCCCAAGGGCAAGACGCTGCCATTAGGCCAACGCCGTGCCTTCAGCTGACAGGGGCCCTAAACCCTAAACCCTA
>CAJNDV010030941.1:96645-112011 GCA_905221635.1 Symbiodinium sp. CCMP2456 | reverse complement strand
TAAACCCTAAACCCTAAGCCGCAGGTTCAAAGATGGGAGGACCAATCGCTTCGAGTTTTGTGGGCTGGGGGGCTTTTTCAAGAGGTTCAACGGCGTGGGGTTTAGGGTTTAGGGTTTAGGGTTTTCGTTAGTTTCAAGTGCGTTTGGGGTTGGGGGTTGGGGTTTCAAGAGTTTTGTAAGATTCGGTCTTAGGCTTTGGTTGTTTACAACTTCGAAATTTTCAATTGTTTAGTTGCTCTAGGGATCTTAGTTGCAAGGGTGTCGGCTTTTCGGTGGCTTGCAATTCCCCCTCACTTCGATCCAGAAGCGACCTTGCTTTTCGAGGAAGAACCAAATAATAGAGACCTCATCACGACTATACCTGCACATAAAAACCTGTAAACCCGTCCTGATACCCGGCAACTTGCATGCGAGGATCGTAAGGTCCACCCTCCAGGGGCACCCGTGTGCGGGCGCGTCCCCTGTTGCCACAGTCGGGAACCTCGATACTCCGGGCTTCGGGCTTTATGTCTTAAACTTTGGATTTGAGGGTTTAGGGCTGGGGTCTGGGCTGGGGTTTAAGGACTTGTGGTTGAGAGTTTAGGGTTTTTGGGGTCAGGGCTTGGGCAGTTGGGGTCGGAGCGGGAGTTTGGCATTGGGGTTTAGGGTTGAAGCATACAATTTCGAATTGCCGGGGTTATCGGATACGATGCAGCGGTTAGGGCTGAGGGTTCAGGGTGATTGCCTCTTGCTTGGTGGGACTTTATTTTTTGAGGGCTTTATGTGTGAGTTGTCTCTCATGTCTGCTATCTTACACCTGAAAGCTCGTTGACAGCAAGACCGAGAGCCAAACCAAGCTCAGCCAGGGAGCTGTCGCAGGGCATCCATAGATCTTGATCTCCCCGCCCCCGAAGTCGTCACCATGCGTGGAGAAGGACACGGCGAGCGAGATGCAATGCTCACCTTCTATGTCATGGTGTCAGAAACAAGAATGCTTTCGGACAGGAAGACATGCAAAAATCCGAAAGCCCACCTTTGTCCGTGTCCGGGTGGAGGATGTGCATCCCTCCAGGCAGGTAGTGTTGGAAGGTGGCCCAGTGAGGCCACACCCGCCCGACATAGTCGTAGGCCGTCACTTTCGGCGGCCCCAAGGCTTCATTCCTTGTGCAAGGTGGTCCGAAGAGAGCAAAACGAGAACAACCATTGCAAGAACAACAAGAAGAAGAGATGACGCATTTTTTGCCAAGGCAAGGCTCACCAATGCGAGTGACCGCGCTGTCACATTCAGGAGAAGGCTCATGTCCTGGCAGAATGCTAAGGACCATGGCGCGCGGTCATAAGCACGCAGCTTAGTACCAAGGTAGAGGGACTTGAGATGCCATGCACCTACTGGACCTGAACCAGTGACGTGGAAATCGGCCAGCCAGTGCGCTTTCTTTGTCTTGGCTACTCTGACGAGGCTGCTATTCCTGCATCGAACCGCTTCATGGCCTTCATCCGCCGTGACCCAAAACCCTGACAGCTACAAGCTTCTAACACCCTAATCACCCTAATTATCCCTAATTAACCTAGATCCTGAACTAAAAACCACTGCGAGTCATGTTGCGACTTTGGTTCCTCAACACTGCCGGACTGCGCCATTTGCCAGAGCCCGCAGTATGCCACACAGCCGCGAGCAAGGCAATGCTCGCCTTGTCTCGTAGTTTGGAGCACCGGCAGCAACGGTATAGGGTTTAGGGTTTAGGGTGCGTGCTACCTTCACAAACGGAAATAGCTAATCATTCTGCAGACTGCACAATAACAAGTTCTGTGCGATGGAAATGCCAAGCGCAGAAGCAACGATGACGATGGTTGAGCGCGTGGCTTCTTGGTCGCACTAGGAGCAGCAATGCTCACTATCATGCGTCTTACACAGGCCTGATCCCACGTGGCAGCCACGGATTTAGAATCATGCAAACACTCCCGCACTTCTGTACAGGGCATAGAGCATATTCCTGACGCAGCAATGGCAGCAACGCCTCCAGCACTTTCGTGTGACATGGACGGGAGGTTTCACGTGTGGAGACATCCACGCAATCGAAGATGATCCTGCAGAAAGCTACACGAAGGTCCAGGAAACAACCCCATCGAGAGTAGAACTAAGGCGACAATGGCTTACAACAAGCTCCTTCAAACCCTTGATCAAGTCAGGTTGCCTTCGTTCTTTTCATCGCTGCGCTCAACGCTGGCCGTGCACCTGTCCTTGTCCAAACCGTTGGCCCGTCAATCAGATCAACAACCCCGCATTTCAAACACTAACCCAAGGCTGGTGAGATTTCTACTAGTAGGAGGAGGACTGAGGAGGCGCCTCCGCACTACTCACATACCACCCCAATCCCTCAAAAGTGAACATCCGTTCTGATCCGTTCTGCCTGAGGCTTAGCAAAGCCAAGACTCCTCCCAGGCCCGGAACCGTTCCAGCTCCTGGAAATGCGCGTAGCGGTTCATGCGGAGCGGTAGCTCATCAGTACAAAGAGCTTGAGTTGGCCGAGTGCTCTTGTGCTCTGGTCAATCCTCGTCTATGATCTATGCCTGTCATCGTGATGGCAAGGCGCTGTATGGAAGTAGGGGTCGGGCTAAGGTTGAAGACCACGTCATTTGCGAGAAACCAAACACGTTCGCAAAGAAGTAGAACTACGGTAGCAGCGTCGGGTTTCTTCGTAGCGAAGGGGTTGCAGGGGCAGTGGTGGTCGTTTTGGTAGTGGAAGTAACAACAGTGCTATATGATACAGTGGTAGTGGTAGTACATGCAGTCGTGGCAGTATGTAGTTGTACAGCACCAACTCCCCCTCCACAACGAAAAGTCGGAAAGCGGCTGTTCCCGCCTCGGGCTGGAGGAAGTTCTCCACCGAATAGACCTGCCAGCAGGGCCAGCAATGCCAAGCCTGAAATCATATCCTCGAAATTCCTCGAACCTGAAGCAGCGAACTCCGAGTGCTTAAGCATGGGCATAACCAATTGCTGTTGCATCAGGTCAATCAGGACCTGGATAAACCCTTTGAGGTTCAAAGCAAAGCCTCCAGCCCAAGCAGACACCCTGAACCTGCACCACTACTGTCTGCTGCTTAGTAGGGAATGGGGGAATGGATCCCTATGATAGTCCCTTAAGGTCCCCTATAGTAGTCCCAACAACCCATTCCCCCATTCCCTACTAAGCACCAGACAGACTACGGGGGATGCCATCCCGTCAAGTTCTTCGCCTGCAAACTTTAAAGGCCCGGCCTACTCGACCACCACCTGACTAACAGGAGCACTGGAACAAAACATGAAAACTGGAAGTACCGGGTTTTGAATCCTAGAGCTCTGGAGTTGGGGTACAATGAAGATGGACTGGTTGCTCTTCAGCTTTTTGGTTCTTCTGGTGTGTAGCGGTTGGCATGGAGATTGCGCTGAGGGTTTACATCCTGGTGTCTAACATAGTCCAATTGGTCTTCTGCACCCGGGCCTGCCCACGAGTGAAGCCTTGGATGGCGCAGAGTCATAACAGACAGCAGACGGGAACATGAATGCAGATCTCGGTAGTAAATCCGACACGAGTAAGCACTGACCTCAACATAGACAGCAACACATTAAGAATCTCTATGAAGTTCCAAAGGTCATGGACAACGAGTTCACCTGTACAACAAATAAAATCGTTGTCAGCGGACTAATCAGCATGTACTGGTCAGTAGTTACTCAGTAGTTCACGCCACGCCAACGCATGGATGAGAGATCTGGTGCATACATCATGGAACCTTTAGAAGTGTTTGGGATGGAAGTTCCTAAGGCTTAGGGTTTTGTAGAAATCCAGAACTGGCCTTGTAGCTCCGGCGATTGGTTCTCGCAATGCCCGAGACAGAATCACAAGTCCACTGCCACTACCGTCGAGTTTTCTACACGCTTCCTTCACACGGCGATTCGACTTGTAGTTGTAGTTCTCCATGGCAGCTTCGCGAGATCCGAACTGGAGGTTGCCCACCGTCCTGAGGCCACCGTAACTTGCTGCAGAACGCTGCGACCTCGAGAGCCTTCGTCTCAGGCTAGACTCGCCCAAGCTGGCCCCCTGTAATCAACAGCAGTGCCAGCAAAGCAAATAAAATCCATTTGATCGTTGATCAATTGCTTTTCGCACAAAGAGATGCATCCGGGGAGTCCACAGCACCGACATGCAACTTGCCAGGCCAGATTTCCTTTTAAAAGATGCCCATGGCAACAAGGGTCCAAACAGAGCACAGTCAACACGGGGCACACATGACCAAGGAGCACGACTTGGCCACAACGACCATATTGAAAGGCACCCATTTCGCAAACACGGCCAGCTAGCTATATACACAAGTCCTTGCAAAGCCTTGCCGCGCAATGCCGCCTCTCGATACCATACCACGCGCGTATTGCGACATACAATAATCTCCGCTTGACGCAGCTCTTGTGGTCACCCATTGCCAGATCAAAGCTTTCCAGTTGCCAAGCAGCGAGCCCGCATGAACGGAAGAATGACTTCGATATTGGCAAACGGCCCAAACCTGCGCATGCTTGCATGCGGACCAAGAGCGTTGTCCTCTGAATCCCTGTGGGTACCCAGCTTGATGGTGCCGAAGCAGCCAGGTTTCTAGGCGCACCCGGCATCACAGCCGAGCTGAGAGCAGCGTTGGTCTCGTACGAATTCAATGGGCATAAAGTTCGCACCTACCGATCCGGCATGAGAACTCAAGCCCAAGGCGACAATCGAAGAGCAGGCCACGTCCACCGTGAAGTAGTGCACGTGGGAAAGGCGGCCTGAAAGATCTTTGGCGTCAGCAGCCCTAAACCCTAAACCCTAAACCCTAAACCCTAAACCCTAAACCGTATGTTCGACTCGTGCACAAGTACGGCGGATCGATATCACTCGCCGCGCTTTGTCCTCACAAAGTCTGCGGCCGGGCCCCACGAGATACCTTTTAGGGTTTAGGGTTTAGGGTTTAGGGTTTAGCTGTATCTTAGGAACTCTTTGATAGCATGGTGCAAGCCGTCTTCTTCACAGCCGGCACACGAGCACGGGAGCTAAATTTTCCAAAATTTTTCCCGCGCTCAGGAAACCACACTGCTACATATTTCCTGCATTCAGCAACAAATGCTGCTAGACGCTTGCTTCGTTCAGGAAACCAAGCAGCTAACCTTTTCCTTCACTCCGAAACCAACCTGCTGAACTTGGGAACTGCACGTTCCGCTTCTGTAGGCATGATTGTCTGAAAGTTTTCGACTAGCATTTGTCGCATCTTCTGGCATCCCTGGTCCTCCGGGACCTGGCCGGAATCTAGCATTTTCTAGCATTATCTAGCCGTGTCTAGCATTATCTAGCATTGTCTATCTAGGTTGGCTTGGTGTTTGCATGGTGGGGCACGTGGTTCAAGGTTTAACTTTCCGTTCTTGAGGCTAGAAAGCCTAGCACTTTTTGGTTTCCGGACCTACCCTTTGATCCTTTCAAAGCCGCAAGAAAGCTAGCCGCCCTATTTTTTCTGTGGCTGTGAACGTGACGGCCGCGAAAACACCACCAATGTATTTCCTTGACTGTAGGGCCCAGCCGCATACTTTGTGAGGGCAAAGCGGCGGTATGGAGTGATATTGCTGATTTCGCAGATGCTGCAGGAGCAGACCACAGGAGCAAAACGTGTGCTCAGCATTTTGATCTGCGACCACGTCATTTTGAGCCCACATCCAAGGCCCCCGATCCTTCGGGGTCCAAAACAGCCAGCATCCCCTCAAAACAGACTGCAAAACAGAAACAACAACACTAACTTGCGATCTTGATGAAGCCTAGGATCGACAAAAGCTGTGTCAGCCAAGTGGCGTGTTGCGCCACCGCGTCGCCGCTTCGCGGGCCAGGGGGCCAAGAACGGCTTGAGGGGCCGTTGCAAGAGCAAGGCCTTGGAGAGGCTTCGGCTTCTGTCTTCGGATGATGGAGGTTCGGAGATGATGATGATGATGAGGAGGAGGAGGATACGGATGATGCATGATGAGGATGATGATCAAGATGATGATGCTGATGCAATAATATGTGAAGAAATTTAGAACAAGAACAAGATAAGGACAGCTGATGGCAGCAACGGTGAAGCCGACCGTGAATCGCATTACCAATGACTGCTGGAGTATTATGCACAGTGCAAACATACAAACGTATGTATGCATGCATGTATATGCTATATGCCTGCGTATACATGTGCAGATAGCACTCACATTCATGCAGGCATACATAAATCTGAATATACATGTGGATATGTGCATGTGTCTATGTGTGATTACCTGTTGAATTGATCGCTGATTTGCCTATTTATGTACCTTAAACGGCAGCTTTCTTTGGGGATTATATCTTATTGTATCGCACTATGATATAGTAGATTGAAGTATGTCTAAGTAATACAGTATACTATAGTACAATACAGATGTTCGAACACAATGTCAATAAGCTAGTGGTGAGAATGCTGATGCCAGCGATGACTCGGATTCCTCATGGTGGTGATGGAGACTATTTTCCGTCTCCGTAGCCCTCGTGATATTTGCAGCTCTGGCTTGTTGGTGCTGTTGCTTTAAGCCGCATCAGGTTTGGTGCTGTTGCTATAAGCCGCGTCAGCTTGTAGCGTGATTCATTTGCGCTGGTGCAACAGCATCATCAGCAATAGCAGCAGCCTGGCAGGCGTAGTGGTAGCAGCAGTGTCTGACGTAGTAGTATCAGAAGTAGCAGTAGCAGCGGCAGCAACAGCAGGAGGAGGAGGAGGAGTAGTAGTAGTAGTAGTAGTAATAGTTTCAGTAGCAGCAGTAGTAGGAGCAGTTCTTGTAGCATCAGCAGCATCAGCAGCACTAGCAGGAGGAGGAGGAGGACCAGCGCAGCACTGCATACGTTTGTATCGACTTCTCTCCAGCAGGACATAAGTTGCAGTGGCAAGGTTTCAGTTTGGGGTTCCTATATATCCAGTCGGAGGGGCATCTGTCCGGCGCTCGAAGCCCTCGGACAAACGCCCGAAGCACCTCTGATGAGACTGGAATCTCTACGTCCTAAAGTCAAGAAGGGCACAGCGCTTGCTTTAACAACAACCATTCTTGTGTACGGCCGGTGCTGCTGCCATCGCACTCCTGCCACAACCACGACGACTGCTCTTGCTTATGATACACATCGTGCCCTGCGCTAGCAAAACCCTACTACCTTCAAGCTTGGAGGCTTCCATCTTTGCATGTCAATGTTAGCACCATGTCGAAGCCCAGCGTTTCCCGCGCTGCCTCTGAAGCCTTCTGAAACCACCCAAGAAAACAAGGATCAAGCAAGTAACCATCTAACCATTCGTGCGGTAGCGACACACAGAACAAGAGTAGTAACACTCATCGCCCCATCGCAGTCGGGAATGAAAGATCATTATTGAGTACCTATTCTGAATAGGTACTCAAGAATTGAATAGGCTATTCAATTCTTCAACCACCACCGAAGAAACCTCCAAAAAGAGATTGTGTGCCAAGATCCAAGGCACGCAGAGACGGCTAAGGTCCACTCACCGGGCTTCTGCTGGAAAGGCTGCCTGCAGGACAAACAGATGCCGGGCCCTCAAAAAGTAGAGGGTTCAGAATGAGCACTCCGATGAATTTAAGGTGGCACCAGCCCAATCATTTTAACAACAGCATGCGTTGCTACAACATACCATTGCAAGGTAGTGAGGCTCTGATCATACATATCTCCTAGGAAAAGGAGGTACAGGACAGGCCTTCAATCTTATTGCAGTTCCAGGATGAAACGTCATAGCGGCAAAGCTCCAACAACCCAAAAACAAGTCGGATCCGGGTCTGGCAGCCCTGCTCAATGTAGTAAGTGCATGTGTCAATGAGACGGCCAAGGGCCCCACGCAATCCAGCAAATCTCATCCACACCCTTCCGAAGCATCCACGGAACTTCACGGCAATTGCGCCAGTGCCGGGACTTTAGTGTATCTGCAGGGGAGGGGCAAGGATCCCCCACGCTTCGGCCCCTGGAGGGGAACAGTAAGCCAAGCTACTCAAAGCTCTCCACCCCCGTCCCCATCACCGCCACTTGCTGTGATGATTGGAACCGCAGGCGGCCCTGTGACACCTGCAAAGTCGTTGAGCTCGAAGAGACATGTTCAAATATTGAGTTATGAAGATATCATACAGCTTAGGGTCTTATCCAACGGGAAACTCCTACACGCCGTCTGCTTCAACTTTGCAAACAATGCGCTCAATGAAGCTTGAAGTCCCAGGCTACAAAGCAGACTAGGGATCAATGGAAACCTGCTCTCCTCCCAGGTTATCTGTGTGGGCCATCCGAGACAAGAGCAACATGCCCCACTACATGCGGATCTCGACAATGTAGGGGCCTTCGGAATTAGAATAGGGTTTGGGGGTTCCCTATTATGTTATAGTATAATATACCCCCAATCCCTGTTCTAATTAATGTCCCTACATTATGTCTTGTGCTACTCGCGCACAGGCCAAGCACAGGACCCTTGTTGCCGTAACCGCAAGCGCCAGAACCCTAAACTCCGAACTCGCCAAAACCCCAAGCGCAAACCCTGAACCTCGAACCTAAAGACACCAGTACTACTACGATGACGATGATCAATATGATTATGGTTGTCACTATTTCCATGCTTCTCATTATCGTCGCTATTGTAAGTAGTAGTCGTCGTAGTAGTCGTACTAGTAGTAGTAGTAGTAGTAGTAGTAGTAGTAGTAGTAGTAAAATTCTTTAGTGTTCTTGCTACTAAAACGATTACTGCTACTATTTGTATGATGATGATGATGATGACTCTTGATCTCCATAGTCTTCTTCTTATGGTCAATCTTTTTGCTATTACCATTACTGAATATGATCCTTTTTATTGCCATTAGAACTATTGTTGCTGTTGTTCTTATGACTAGTCTGTTTCGAATTGGTCGTATTATTCGTACTCCAGTATCGCTTGTGCCACTGTTGTCATTATTATCAGTATTGCTATTCTCGTTCTTCTCATCAATTTCTGCTATTCTCAAAAATTATTATTACCTGGGCCCTCCTTCAAACCCTTTATTAGACTGTAAATACCTACTTTCAGGGTCCATATACCACTGCTTGAGGGTACAAGGAGGGTACTGGCATCATAACTTCTTACTTGTCCAGTATCATAGGGGGACTGGAGGCTAACCTGTGGGATTCTATAGGGATGAATCTACCCCTCAACAGGTTAAAGGTGACCTACTCGACGACTAAGAGGTCATATAGGGGCCTAAATACTTAGAATAGGGGTTTTGGGGTATACTGTACTATACTTGTAATAAGGAACCACCACAATAGTATTTGTAATCAGTTTGACGTCTAATTTCCGAAACCCTAAACCTCAGACTACTCGTAACAGGGCCCCATATTCGGTATCGGCCTCCAGGTCTAAGCTCCCACATGGGTGCGCCAGGCGGGGCGATGCGAGGAGCACCCGGAAGGGTAAACCTCCGATGCCCCGACGTCCGGGCGTTGAACTTTTGGGTTCAGCGCTTGGGCTTAACGTTCTGGGTCGAAGGCTTGCCGTTTTGTTGGGACGGGGGAGGAATTTAGGGTTCTCAGTTTAGGGCTTCTTTTGGGTTCTGGGTCCCAGTCCGAGATGCTGCGCAGGAACATCGGCGCCGCGTCTCCCGACCCGATATCCAAAACGAGCTGTCCTCTTCAGCTTCGGAAGATTGGCAATCACTTGTGCGGCTCTCATCGACCAACTTTCGAGCAGAGTTTCATGTCCAACATTCTCAACCGTGGTGACCGGTGGACCCAGAGTGCAGTGATGATTTGCACGGCTGGATGGCTATGGCTGTTCTGGATTCTGCCTCTTGTCATGGTTGTCATTGCGGTGCTTTTGCCATGCTTTTTGCTGTGCAGCATGGGCCATAACTGCACAGACAGCATACGGATTGTCATCCTCTTCGGCAATGTAACTTGCAAAGACGCAACTATAACGATGCATCACCCCTGTCTGGCCACATTCCGGATTTGGCAATCACGCGGAAGTTCAGCTGTCGTAGTACTTCGAATACACAACTTGAAACTAAGAGATAACCTGGATGCTCACAGCATTCTAGCCCGGGATTATCTTAGACGCTCTCCTCTGTGAAAAGCTCCCGGATCATGAACACCGAAGCCCTATAGGAGGGACAGGGGACTAGAGGTCCATTTGAAATGGGGGCTGCTATATTGGGAATATCCCAACAAGTAGACCCAACACGTACATTCACAAAAATCCTGATGTACGCAATACCTCACGTACACAGATCACAATACCGAGAAATTATCCAGAACATGGATGACACGGTCCTTGTTCGACGGGCAGTTTGAGGGTGACCTGCAAGAATGAATGCACGAGTGGACATGTAGCATTAAAGATCATACGACAACCACTTCCCTGCCATGCCTGCCCCCGCAACTGAACTTATTATTGATTGAACCCCCTGCATAATCCCTCTTTGCAGGTGGAGTGCGGAAGCCTACGATGAAGAGCCAAAACAAAGTGAGCCGCAGCCTCCAATCCTTCTATTCAAAGCTCTTTGCATGCTACTCTTTCTTGAGAATCTGCCTCCCCCCGCGCCAAAACAGCTGGCAAACCCCGATGTTTCGGCGCAAGGAAGCATCGAAGCGTCCTCGCCAGAGGTCATAGCTCTGGAGCTTTTGGTTTAGGGTTGAGGGTTTGGGAAGTTTTAGGGTGTAGGATTTCTGCTCTTGCGGATTTTGGGATATGCGCCAGGTGCAATGGCAGAGACTTTGTGGGGACCAAAGACACAACATACCAAAACTCGAAACCCGGAAAGCGTGAAACTGTGCTTGCCTGTGTTCTCATGGTTGTCGTTGCAGCTTAAGGCTTTGCATGTTTGGGGCTCATGGGTTTTTATGACTTAGGTCCCTAGAGTTGCTGCGTTTTGCGCTGCTGCAGACAGGCATCGTGTTGAATAGCAGGACGACTTTGCGGCACCAAATTTCCTCAGCAAGCAAGATTGGAAACGCAGCTGCGTTTGAGCATGTAACTCTAGACTCTATGCCACCGGAGGTGCAACAAGGTTGCCCGAGGCCTGAGATGCTAAACTTTTCGCATCTCAGGCAGCATTATGTCGACGAAAACGCGAGCCGACTCGCAGGGTTGGCAGCCCGACGTTCCCGTCGGCCGGCCGTTGGCGGCCAACCCTGCATGTTGGCTCGCGCTTTTGCACCTCCACAACATCTCGATTTTTACAGAGAGCCAGGAGAATCGGAGATCCAACAAGCCTTCTTGCTTTGTGCAGGAAGCACGGCTTCTTCCTTGCGCCGGAGTCTTGGATTCTGGGAAATGGGGGGAAAAGGTCTGAGCCGTCGCCTCCACGCGCAGTTGCTGCTTGAAGTCACTCGAGAGCTGGAAACACTCGATACAGAGAGTTCTGGTAGATGCATCTCTTCAGTGCACCTAGACATGAAGACAGTGCTAAGTCAAGAACGTGGCATTCGAATGTCCGTTCAGGCGACGTGAAGACAGCTGGCAACAAGATCTAGGAGTCGTTTCACGAGGCACCCCCTGCCACCTGCCGGAAAAACCTCTGAGAAAGGTGGCGACCAGGACAAACTCGTGCACGAACTACTTCAGGAGACTGACAGATCATGCATGCTACCTGCACTATGAGTGCAGCTGAGTCATTGCCAATAGGGTACTTGCTTGTCTGTTGGCTATGATGGTGCCCCCTAGCATTACCCCCCTCGACCCCGTAAGCCTTTGACGCTAAAGCCTAGACCCGGACCCTAAACCCTGAGCCCTAAGTCAGGACCCGAAAAAATCCGAACTGTATCCAGCATGTGACGGAAGTTTGCCAAAGCGGCGGACGTGTGATCCGCCAGGCGCGGGACGTCGCGACGGGCAGGAGCGGCAACAGCTGCCTCTAATAATCGACATATGGGAGTTTCCGAAAATAGGGGATCCTAATATAGTACCCTAAATAGTAGGATCCTTATTATAAGGACCCCCCCAAATAAGGTACCCCTAATTTCGGAAACTCCTAGATGATGTCTGGGGCCTCATGCCTCTCAGCCCTCAGGTCGGGGACATCTGGGAGCATACGTTTGCAGAGGGGTGCCTGAAGGATGGCTCTGGAAAGGTGTGGCTCTTTAGGGTTTAGGGTTTAGGGTTTAGGGTTTAGGGTTTAGGGTTTAGATAAGATTCACGGAGGCAGCTATGGCAACTGCGCGAGACTGGGATGGCCTTCTTTCTCGACTCTACCAGCAAGAAACTGTCGCATCGGCGATCCTACCGCCGTTGTTGACCAGCAACCACGATCGTAGTGGCTGGAATACACAAGGGAAGAACCCTGCTAACAATCATCAATGGGCAGTAGCCATGGTGATCCTGACAAGTCCTTCCAGGGCCTTCTTTGCCAAGCTGACGGAGGTGGTTGTCGCCCCCGCGTGGGAGGGCGCCCCCATGGCCCGAAAGTCTAAAGTGCACCATTACATGCAGTCTTTTGTACGGTGGAATAACCGTAAACGGGCTTTAACTTAAGGTCCAGAGTGTGTGGATGGCTCATGTCATGCGACGTGCTGATCGGTGAATCCATCTCTAAATGTTTGTCGTGGTCTGATCTGCCTGCACAGCAACAGTACAGCGTGCAAATGGCCACGTCGCGGCGTATGCAGGACCACAGAATTGTGTGAGTTCATATCAAGGCCACCACCAGGCTACACAAGGTAAGGGAACTACCGTAAAACGGCTGTAAAACAAGGCCTAAGCAAAATGGTCGTGACGAGGAGGAGGCGGCGGAGGACGGCCAACTTGGCTTGTTTTCGAGTCCTCCACTTTGCGAGAGATGTCCAGCAGCGGCGCTGATGCAGGTGACTCGCTTCCGACGTAGACGTAGCTCCCAGCAAACTTTATCATAGATGCACCGTACATACCAAAGGCTGTCTAAGCGAGGGATCCAAAAAACACCTTTCTTTCTGTCTTATGAAGCATGTCCAAGCTTCGCTGACTGTGTGCCGCACGAATGATGCACAAAGCAGCGATCCAAAACACCTGAAGTTCTTAGTTTCTGTTTCCTGCGGTGTCAGTTTACCCCAACCGCGGTGGCACCGCTCTGAATGCCTGGATGCATCCCCACATATATACTCATGCCAAGTTGAAGGCGCATGCCAGTGAGCAATCCGCCAACCATATTCTGGCAGGCCGCCCTGTTACTGAAGATCGTCAAAAGGTGCGACCGGCAACAACAAGTACGACAAGGAAGCAACAATGGAAGTCATGGAAGAGGCATTGACCCTGAGAGTATTATGCAACACCGACAACGGAACGAGCACCACCAAATGTGTTAGAGGGGGGATTGAATAGACCCATCTTTCACACTCTAAATATGTCGTCGAACGCCAAGGGCCATGCCACTTCTCAAGATTTAGGTCCCTAAGTTAACTCCGCAAGTCTGGGTCGCAAGTCTGGCTCGAGCCCCTGCACACGACACCTGTCGGCCCTCGAAACGTGCGACTGGCTAGGGGGATCCTGAGGCCGAGTAGCTTAAAACGGTACAGGATCACAGCGTTGTTGGGCTTGGAGTCTGGGGGGTTGGGATTGGGGCTATTGGCACAAGGAGGGTCTCTTGGAGGAGAGGGGTGGGGTTGATTGGGGCTGGAGCCCAGCACATAGCCGGAGGGGAAGGACTTGCAACGAGTAGTTTGTGCTTTCAGTCAGAGGATGTCGATGTGGAGGCTGAAATCTAAGCTTTTATGCTGGCACCCCCACCGATGACCCGACATGCCTTCGGGGACGATCTGGCAAGGCCCTGCTACAATTTCCTGGGATCTAATCTGATCCTTGGCCTCTGGGGGAATGCTACTACCCAGGATCCCCAGCAAAAGTGAAACTTGCTCCTGTCCCGCAGGCAGGAGACAATCACTTGAATCTGGTGGGGTCCGTGAGCTGAGCCCAGGTGGTACTAGGACAATTCAGCTATTTGATGTTTTTGGAAGAGGCCTTCGGCAGCAACCGCAGAAGCACCGAGAGCCAGAACCGAATGCTGTGTTTTCAAGGCGATGTGGGTTGGATAGTCAAAGTGAACACCGCAAGAATGCGAGAACCCAACAGCAAACCTGGCCGCAGTGATGACTGACAGTTCTCACAGTGAAGACGAGTAGCCATAAGTACAGTGACACGTTCAATTTATGAGTGTACAATACTCTTGTAGCAGCAGGAAAGAGTTGACAATCTCAATGCCAGCTTCAACTCACTGTCCCCTTGCTCAGGCATCTTCGGTCCAGGATCTTATCTTCGACGGCATCCTCAAGCTCACGGTATACTCTGGGTGTTGTTTATAGGGCTGAAAGGGTTTCGGTTTGGGTTCTACGGATCCATAGGCTCTGGAGTGGGCCCGTTGAAGCGATCCCGGATCTTATTGGTACATCGCTGCTCGGCGGTTCGGACAGCTCCAGGCAAGAGCATTGAGCTCCGAGTCATCGCTAAACCCAAAGAGCTGTGCTTGGAGGGATCGTTCCGCCGTCTCAGGGAGAAGCCCAAGTAACTTCATAGGACCAGGGATGACCAGGGTTCGAGGCTCCTAAACCAGGGAGAGCATGCAGAGGGAAGACTAGGACTAGGACGACCAAAGCAACGTCAGCAACGAGTGCTCGATGGCAGGGAGGCCCTGCAGCTATAGCCGCAGAGCCTGTATTGAACGCGATCGCGTAAGTTACTTGGGCTTTTGTGGTTTCCAGGTGACACAGAGGAGCTCTGCAACATCCTTCGGCATGAATATCGGAGCTGACTGGCCTTATCTTGCAAACACCCACCAGGTTGAAATGCAATTGAACTGCTGTCTGCGTGCCGATGAACTGCAACAGTCTACAGCACATGATGTGAGCATGAGCGTATATGAACATCATGTTCTCATTCGTAGTGCATCACAATGTGCAGGGCGTACGCAAGTGCGGAACAAATAGGTGCTGCCAGTGGTCAGCGTTCGCAGAAAAAACATTCAAGTAAGTTCAAGCCTTCGCACTCCGAGTAGACTCGGTCATCGCCCTCCCTTCACCTCAGGCCCTCAACATCCAAATGCTCACGCGACCATGGCACTTATAAAAATGTAAATCGTGTGGTACCACTCATGCAGCACACGGTTCCATGAAGTTGCGAACTCCTTCCACTTTCCGAGGGCTCTCTCAGTCTCACTGGCTGACCGGCTGGAATCTGCAAACAAGCAATCGCGACTTGGGATGTCAACGTTCAGGGCCAAACTGTAGGATGACAAGCAGGAGGTAGTACTTAGTAGTAGTAGTAGTAGTAGTAGTAGTAGTAGCAGTAGTAGTAGTAGCAGTAGCAGTAGCAGTAGCAGTAGCAGTAGCAGTAGCAGTAGCAGTAGCAGTAGTAGTAAGTAGTA
>CAJNDV010030941.1:83304-96545 GCA_905221635.1 Symbiodinium sp. CCMP2456 | reverse complement strand
CAAGTAGCAAGAAGCAGTAGCAGTAGCTGTAGCTGTAGCAGTAGCAGTAGCAGTAGCAGTAGCAGCATAGTAGTAGTAGTAGTAGTAGTAGTAGTAGTAGTAGTAGTAGTACGTAGTAGTAGTACGTAGTAGTAGTAGTAGTAGTAGTAGTAGTAGTAGTAGTAGTAGTGTCGTCGTCGTAGTAGGATTAGCAGTAGCAGCAACAGCAGCGAGCATTGGCCTCCGTTTCTGCCTCACCCAGCATGAGCAGCAACAATAACACAGGACACCAGCACAAACCATAGCAAAGCAAGTGGCGATGACGTCTCTCTTTTCAGTGCACTGCTACAAACAGGCATGCGCAGATGTCACACCCTTCAAGCGTGTAGAGGGCCAACGCCCCATGCTGAAATGAATGACAGCCCTCGGAAAGCAATCTGGAAGCTTGCGCACACATCGGGGCACTGAGTGCCCAAATTTGTCCGAAAGCACAGCGTTGTGTAAGCTCCAACTTTTCAGCACAAAGACGTCCACCTAAATCCCTCCAACTGCAATGCTCGAGCGAACCTCTGGCTGGCCATGTGCCTCGCGCTACCGCCTTGGGCTCGCACTGCGCCAAGAACACAACGTGCTGGTTTGGGGTTACGCTTCTGGGTTCAGGTTCAAACAGTTTTCCACATAAGCTGCCATACTTAGCGTCCGTGCCTTCCTCCGGTTGCAGAAGCATCGGCAAAATGGCAGCAGAAGGAACGGTAGCAGTACTTTGAAGTCAGGAGTAGCGCGAGTGTCAGAGGAATAAGAGCAGCAGTAGTAGCGAGTAGTGGAGATGGTGCAAAGGGATTGGAATGCAACTGCAACAGAAAAGGTGGCATTCGTCGTCCTTGCCATCGTGCAGCAGTAGGTATTGGTGCGCCGCCAGGCTTCGTGGTCGTAGCAATTCGGCTGCAGAAACAGGGGCAACACAACAGCACAAGCACTAACGAAAAGTCAGCTGTGGCTGTAAAATGTCCAAGCCACGCTGAGGTCTGACGAAGTCGCTCCAGCTGAACCTGCGCAGCTTTGTTGGCAAGAAAAGAAGAGGGGCAGTACAGCTGCAGCTACAGTAACTACATAATATGGACAACTGTCATCACAATCAGCGAAGCACGGACATCATCGGACATCAGCATCGGCATTCTCATCATCACAACGACCACGATCACCGATCCCTTCCGACGAAGAGCGGAGGAGGAGCAGGGGAAACAGCAGTAGGAGTAGTGGTCATAGGTATGGTAGAAGTAGTAGTAGTCGTCGTAGTTGCTCGAAAGCTCGCAGGTAGTACGCATCTGATGACTCGTCCTATGATCCCAGACTGTCTGTCGTATACCTATCTCCCCTTGATTGCCCCGTAGAGGGAACTGAGGATCTGGGTTTGCTCAAGGCCGGCCACCTCAAGGGCCGAGAGAACTGTCTGCCGAGGCAAACCCAAAGCGCGAGCCTCAGAAGGTGCTGGCTTTACCCATAGGCCCCATAGTGGTTCCTTTTGGGGGTTCATATTACTTAGAATCCTATAAGGTAATCCCAAAACGGAACTACTGTGGGGCCTCTGGGTACTGTTTAGGCTCGTAGGATTGGGCTTTTGTTGAGGTTAGCTTTCAGATGATGCTCTCCAGCTTGTGTTGGGAAGTTTGAGTTTGCAGCATTCATTTTAGGGCTTCCCATCGCCTTGGTGCAAGGTCTACCATGGTTTCTTGCCGTGCGGTTGTTCATGGCGGGATGACTCGCCCTCCGAGGTTTCTTGGAGGCTTTGCCGGACGTTCGTAGGGTCTACGTAGGGTCCAGTGGTGGAGGTGGTCGAGCTGGCTTCTGGGGTGCTGCGCGGTTTTGACAGGGATGCGAACCTCTCTGAAGCATGCGCCGCCTGGAAAAATTTGTTGCCTTCCACCCCTAATCCCCGAGCCACATCAAGAGTGCGCAGCACTCAGGGGCGATTTTCAAGAACCACCCGCCCTGATCGTGGGCTCGTGGGCTTTCGGGATTTGGCTTGAGATCTTTGCTCCCTTTGGCATCGGAGATGTGCTTTCGTGGCTTCGGGTTCCAAGTCGTTAATTCATTGTCGTGAGGGTGCGAGCGGGGGGTTGCGCTTGGTTTCTTGTGTGGGTGGCTCCGGGATTCGAATCGGGCTGCGAGACTCTAGAATCGACTCTAGACTCCCATGTGTATGAGATAACTGGGCCTCAGGGAATGGGCCTAAAGATTCCTGACGGCATGCACAGCAAGGCGATTTTGGGTTCGACAAGTTCCCGGACCTCAGTGACTCGGGTTCAGGTGATCAGTCTGGAGCAGACAGAAGCCCGTGGTTTGGGGCCTTTGGGCTTTACGGCTGTCGCTTCATCGATCAGCGAACACACCGAATCACACCCGCAGCACTCAAAGATGAACCCAAGCTGCCACGACGAACACCACCCCAAAAAGGCCAGAAGTTAATTTCAGCACCCAATCCCTTAAACCTGAACTCCTATAGCTCCTACAACGCCTAAATCAAACAGAACCCGAAGACCTTAAGATGCGCTGAAATGGAAAAAGGGAGAGCGCCCCTGTATTCTCGCAGGAGCCCCTCTTGAGATGACGATCGCCACATCCAAAGTACCCAGTTCAATAGGCGCTTGGGTCCAGGATAGACGTACACTTGAGTCTGCTCCAAAATAGTTTAGGCAAGTATTTAGGCCCCCATGTCAAGCCCACAGCCATGAACCCCCAAGAGGCTGGGATCCCAGCGGAGTCGGCTAGGAGCGTCTCCCAGGCAGCGGAGCCACGCCGTCTCGCCTGGAGGGCTGAGTTGGGTCTACGTCTTCGTTTTCTGTGCCATGAAGTTGCTTCTGCAGACGAACTGGCACGATTCATGGCAAAAGCGTATCTGAAGGCTTACGCAAAATCACCCTCCTCGAACCAGAGCTAAATACACCCTGCTGCTTAGAACCTCCCGGCACCATCTACCCTCCAACCCCAGTTGGGCAGCTGGGACTAGAGTTGAGACAAGGACGTCAATTCAGTACATTCAGCATTGTGCTCATCTGAAGCAACGAACAGGATGACTAGTCACATTATGTTTGCTATCCACATCTTCCAGTAACTGAAAGAAGTTTGCTCGGGGCCTGAGCCCAAAGCTTGGGCCCCGACAGACGCATCCCGCCTGTGTCCCCAGCACTTCGGAACAATTTCCGGTCTCACGCTCAAACCCTCAATGCAGCCCAAGCCCTAAACCCTAAACCCTAAACCCTAAACCCTAAACCCTAAACCCTAACCAGTCATCCAGTGTCTCGGAGATGTAAGCGCTTGTAGGGATTCCGGGCCGCAGGACTCTCTGAGGGTTCAGGCTGTGAGGGGGCGGAGCCTCGACCTTCAGGGTTTGAGCCTTCAGGCTGCAGAGTTCATGGGATACCTTAAGAACCCCAAACCCAGTTTTTTGTAGGTTCTTATTCTAAACCCTCATATGGGATTTATAGGGACCCTACAAAAAAGTAGGTTTTGGGTTCTTAAGACAAGGGTTGAAGCTTCAAGGTGAGGCTTCGCAATTCGAGCGAAGGGTCCCAGGGCTTGGGAATTGAGACTCCAGAGTGTGATTACCCATAGGCCCCATAGTAGTTCCTTTTTGGGGGTTCATATTTAGAATCCTATAAGCCTATAAGGTAATCCCCAAAAAGGAACTACTATGGGACCTATGTGTAGTGGTTCAAGGTCAGGTCTGTCACAACTTATTCAGGATTGAGGGTTTGGAGTTTGGGGAGTCTGGGGTGGACTGATGACGATGCGGATGACAGTATCGGCGTCCAATGGCAACTACATGAACATGCAACATACCTGATCCGGATACTGGAGGCTGATCAGTTATAAGACAACGAGCGGCTCTCAATGCAGGAGAGGTAGCAATAAGAATGCTAGGAAGTCGTTGTCATAGACCCTATTGGCCACATGAGCAGTCTGCATAAAACATGTCGTCCATGAGGTGAATAGCCGTTATCGGCAAGGACTCAATGCTAGACATTAAGATAACAGAGACCTCTTCACAAGGCCCGGAGCAGCAACTTACTCATCATTCGGAAGTATCAACAACAGATTGCTCTACGCCTCCACTTCGACACCGAGTCACGTTTACATTGCTTACACTGTTGCAGGCCGTGACTGGCCATGAGACAGCTTTGTTCCCATGGTCTTGAGCTGCCGTGCACAGAAGCTTGACAAGCCACTTATACGAAGTGTTGCTGGAATGAGCCTGGTGCTTGTGCCATCCATGCCTGTTCTCGGTGTGAGTCCATTGAGCGACCTCGAAATCCAACTCTGCTTCAAGACTTCGGGAACGGACACCTGTTAACTTTCGGGGTAACATGTATTCGTGTGCGTGCAGCTGTCGTGGCATGGGTGCAGGACGAAGGTTTGCATACAAGGAAACAGACCAAGTCGTCCATCCAACGGCATCCCTTTACGGGCAAGCTTCCTGACAGGGCCACATCATATACACCGGTCATGCACTCCACTGCCTGAAAACCTAGGCAGCTGGCCAGTTGCAGTACGGCGCAATGGACTGCGCGATGTTCATTAAGTAGAGCTGCGCACCTTTAGCTTCACCAATGGAAAAGACAGAACAAAAACAAGCTGAGCGAACGATTGGGAAGCAGGAGCCCGAAGAAGCAGCCCCATCACTGGCAGAAGGCTGTGCTGTGACATGGAACTGCACACAAGGGCTTGTCATATTGAACTGGCAACCACTAAGTAGGGAGCCCACACTAACATCCCAAAGTCAACAACAAACGTGTCAGGTGCTTCCGTACTAGATGCCATATTCGGGGCATTCGTGATCCTGCCAATCCGATCAGCTAATCTTGCAAGTAGAAAGCATTTGACCCAATGCTTTTTTCGGTCATATATATATATATATGTATATATATATATATATATACGGCTCAAAGGTGGCGCTAAACGAACAGTTGTAGTTGTAACAGGACAAAACCGAAAGACTAAACCGCGTGCTGGAAGAGGATTAAATGACTCGCCCCAAGAAGCCCGAACACCGCTGAGGCTTCTACTTTGCGCCACGCTCGGGGCCACACCAGGGACCTGTAAGGAGGGATGATAAAATCAGGTCAGGCCTAGTTCTGACAAAATAATTAGGAATGACGTGATCATGTTGAGCCCGAACGATGTCATCACCAGTGGTCGCTGAGGGCCACAACCATCAGCAACATTAAGGCTGAGTTAACACAGCCGTTTAGGACATCTTGGTTGAGCGGCCCAGATGTCGACGCGTTGCATGCTAGCCATCGCTCGCATCTGACTAGGATCAGCATGTGCACACACACACACAGACACGCACGCGCACACACATACACACACGCACACACACACACACAAACTCACACACACACACACACACTCACACACACACACACACTCACACACACACACCCACCGCTCATTACCTTATCATGGTATCCCGAATGCAAAACTGGTTCAGCCACAAAAAGGGAACTACAATGAAGACGTCTAGTAGGACTTACTCATAAGCATTACTACCCCGCCTTTAGGTTACTTATAACCTTAGTAATGCTAACATAGAGGCCTAAATTCTTACCTATACTATGTTTGCGGATTCCTGATTATAACTACAGTCGAATGTACCCCAAAAATCCTGTTCTAATTCTTATAAGGCCCCTACATCATACCATTAGCCCGGCTCCACACAAATTTCCCAAAGACCCCCCCCATTTTGATACTTATAACTTTACTAAGACACCCTAAACCCTACACCCTAAACCCTACACCCTAAACTAAACCCTAAACCCTAGACTAAACCCTAAACCAAACCCTAAACCTCTTTATCTATTGTAATATAAACCCTAAAGTCTTCGTGGCTCTTGGTCAAAACTCGTGGCTCTTGGTCAACACTCGTGGCTCGTGACTCCCCCCTTCCCCCCACCCTCCCTCCCACCTCCACCTCCCATTTATCTCGTCCCCCTCCCACCTCCCGAGTGAGCTAGAGGTATCAGGATGTTGTATATGTGATATCCGCGAAGCGAAGGCGTCGAGAGTCTTTGGCGTTTGTGACACAGCCAATTGCATGAGTCAAAGGTTTTCGGATGTGTAAGTACAGCACTTGAGCTTGAAATGGACAGGACTCAAAGTAAATTGAATCATTTGTTGGGAGTATAAAAACTTTCTAGGCCCGATGTTATGGGATTCTGAGGGTGGGTGGGTGATATGTCTACAGCTGTGAATGTAACTCTACTTTAAAACGGCTCGACCACGAGCTGCTGAACTAAACCCTAAACCCTAAGCTAAACTATGTTCGGACAGAGAAGCAGTTGCCTGGGGCCGGCCACCGGGGACGAAGCGGTTGGGGTCGGGGTCTGGTGCCTCGGTGGGTTTAGGGCATTAAGGGTTTTTAGGGCTTCAGGGCGTGACATAGGGCTTTTTAGGGTTTGAGAGCTTTGGGCTTTTTTGGGCTTTAGGGGTTTAGGGATTTGAGGGTGGAGGGCTTTGGGGTTTGGTTTTCGCTTCGGGGGCCCTACTATCGCGTACTGCCAGGGTGCTGGGTGAGCCAGTTTCAATGGGCTTGTTGCAGGGTGTTTCTGATGTGTGTTCTACCAGATTTAGCTATATGTCGTGCAGAATGGATGGGTGGATGGGTGGGTTGGACTAGAAGAATAGATGCTGTGGGCGTGGGGGGCTTCTGACGCGGCGACGACACACGCCACGCAGGGGTGGTGTAGCAAGTTCGAAGGGGCACCTCCCTTAGGGTTCGTTATGATGCGGATTCTTCTGCTATTCGGGATCAATATGTTTACCTCATGGCCTTACACTGTACTAGAGAAAGGCTTGAAAGGTCTCTGGACTCTCTGTGGAGGTTTAGGGCTTAAGGGCATTCTATATGGAGATTTTAGGGTGGTGGGGGTATACCGTGGAGATCTGTAGAGGTTGAGGCCTCAGGGTGTGCCATGGGGGTTCAGGGCTCTGAAGGGTTTTAGGGTTTGGTGGTAGACTGGGGTTTTGGGGAAACTAAGCCTGGGGAGGTTTCTGCAGTAAGGGTATACTATGGCAACATTTCGGGATTCTAATGGCTGTGCCATGGAGGCTTAGGGTCAAAGACGGTTTTCACTTCGGAGGTCTGGTCCGTTGAAGTTTGGGATGTCGGGCCGAATGTATCCCGGAGCATGTACTCTATTTCTATGACACGTGGGCAAAGTAGAGTGTGGGCTCCACATTGGAGTAGACCTATGAGAATCCTTCTTCAGAGCTGTGGGTTGACGACCATGACCAGGGTTCAGCACCCAAAGGGCCGCTTTTGCCTCGTCGTGCTGGGAAATAACCCTGGAATGTCGAAGTTGTAAACCTGCGAGCCCCCAAACTGCATCTCACAGGCCTCGTTGAGTATCCGGGAGAGGGCCTGCATCTCGCGCAGAGATACCAGCGGACCTCCGTCTGCCTGAGAAACGGAAAACATACTCAGACACCTCGATAGCTCACGAAAACGATGATAGCAAAGACAGAGACAGAGAACACTAGCCTCCGAGGACTTGCAGCCCTTTCCATGACATGTTCCGTACTCTTTGAACGCCGAGGGCTCCACTGGGGCACAAAGGAACTCGTGCTGGAGCAGATCTCGGGCAGTCACCGGCGAGGTCTGCGTGTGCGCCTGCGAGCGGTGCACTCCAAGGCTTTGTAACGGGCTTGGGGCTTAGAGGGTTTAGGGTTTAGGGTTTAGGGCGGGCTTGGGGCTTAGAGGGCCGAGGGGTTGGCGTTCCCTCCTGAGTCCAGCCCCAACCCCCCCGCGAGATCCTCCAAGCACGTGGAGACGAACGCCAGGAAGTGCCTGCTGAAGGTGCCGGGATGTTGACTAGATAGCTATGCTGGCTGTATGATCGTAGAAGTATGAAGTGTTGCAGCAGCAATGATTCTCGTCGGGGTATTGATACACCTACTACCACAGCATGTCCAAGAGTATACTGTCAACCACTTTTCTAGCAGCAACAACAGCCACGAGCTCTAGCTGCAAATATCTGCAAATCATAACGTCAAAAGCAGCGGCAGCAATAGAAACTCAGTAGTATAGTGGTACTGTTTAGAGTCGCACTAACGGCAACAGAGATCATGATGTTTGGAAGCTTAATCAGCCGTGCTATCGTGATGGCCCTGTTGCTATCGTAGCAATCTGAGAGCTGGAAAACTTTTGGTTCGTCTGAACACTCATCATACTTATTGGTGTAAGCACCGCATTTGCGCACAATTAGATACTTATAGAGTATGCACAGCTGACAGGCTCATTCGAGTACGGGCTTGCTGGGAAAATTCGGGGGAATGCTGGGAATGCTTGAGGAGGAGCAAGGGCAATGTTTGGACGTCACATGTGGGAACCGTGATAACATGGAACCGTGAAGTACAGGAGATAAGTTTAGCAAAAGGTTGCGCGGCTTGCTGAGTTTCACAATTACATAACTCGTACCTCGACGTGCATAAGAAGTGTCAACAACGCAGCACGACCCACAGACATCTTTCGCTTCAAATTCTCGCTACAAGACTAGACAACCAGCACCGCACACCCTGAGAAACGCCGGTTGAAGAGGAGGTCCGAAGCGGGCGGCAAGTAGCCTCGCGAAAGCTGAAATACGGGCAGCATCTTTTTGTTCGTCGGGGTAGGACCGCCTAAACCCAAACGTAGTTAAGGTCCACGGCATTCCCTTTTCTTCAGAAAGCACGATACGCAGAGTTCCGTGCAGTTGCCAAAACACCTTGAGGTTACTGTTGTAGTCGGAGGGATGAGAGCTCATGGACTTGAGGATTTAGGGCTTTAGCCTTTGAGAGGGCTAAGGGCGCTATGGGTTAGGGCCGTCTTAGCGGTTACTGTCCTTGTTTTCGGAAGCCATGATCACAGCCTAAATGGGGGTTTCCAAAAATAGGAGACCCTAATATAGTACCCTAAATAATAGGTTCCTTATTATAAGGACCCCCAAATAAGGTACCCCCTATTTTCGGAAACCCCCAAATCAGTGGACAGTTTCTCGATCTGCAGCTGGGGCTTCTGCCCATGTCCGCCGCAGCTGCCGCAGCCTTTACCCAGAAGAAAAGCACGGGCGTGGACAAAGCAAAGAAGCAAAGTCAACTCGATGTTTTTTTAATTTTGTATATAACTTATATATATAATATATAATATCATATCATATCATATCATATCATATAATACAATAGAATAGAATAGACTGGAATATAAACAAATAAATATACATATATATATATATATATATTATATGAAGACACTTATAATCACCGCAGGACTGTCATCATCCTGAGTAGCCTCGCCAGCGGAAAAGAGTCGAGTGAGCCGAGCTTCAGAAAGGACGGGAGCCTCGGGGGTAGCACAGCCACGGAGCTCATTGAGGAGCAGCGAAGCTGTACCGGAGCCGGGGGAAGAGACCTTGGAGCCATGAAGTGCAGATTTTGAGTACCAAGGGGTTTAAAGCTGTCAGAGTTGCACTTCACAGCACAGCCATCAGACGCAAGGCATCTCTTGCTTGCTTCTACACATCCGCTGTACTGAAGAGCGGATCGTCATGGTGCCAAAGTGCATCTTCTAAGCATGCTTTGCGCGACGGCGCCAAGGCCTTGTGACGCAGCAAAGGCTAGCACTGCGACTATACAAGTTGCCGGTCTCACAAAAGTGTCACGCATGCCACATGTGTGCCACTGCACGACGGCAAAGACTAGCATGCCTTTTGCCACTATACTCGCCCTCGACAGCTGTCTGAGGCTGCCTAAGGTCGGTGCCGGGTGATCCGATCCGAGGTTTCCTCAGCAGCCGCGTGCTCGAATGTTAAGCTCTGATTCTTTTTCCAACCGTTGCTACTGCTACTATACTGTACTACTGCTGCTGCTGCTGTTGCTACTACCACTACTACTACGACGTGAACGACGTCGACGTCGACGGCTGGTACTACTACTACTACTACTACTACTACTACTACTACGACTACTACTACGACTACTACTACTACTACTACTACTACTACTACTACCACTACTTCTACTTCTACAAGGAGGCGGAGAAGTGCGGTTCTCACGGAGTCTCTTTGGGTGATGAGGTCCCCAGTCCCGAGATCCCAACCTGGAGCCTAACCTAAGTCGAGCAAGCAGAGTGAAGATAATCATGAGCACGCTACCAATAGTCACAGCCATCACCACTTTGACAAGTATCGTAGACAAGGCTTGGCATATTGAGTACTACACGTCCGGTTTAAGGTAACTGCATCAATTTAAGCTTCTTTCCTGGACTGCCCAGAGGCCCTGCAACCTCGGGCAGTGACGGGCGTAGGGGATGGCGCCAAGTAGGATATCCATTCCGCCCAGCGCGGACACCTAGGCTTTGTGCTCAGAAATCCGGATCTGGTGCCCGGGTTCTGGATGCTAGGAGACTTTGGGCTAGCTGCCTGGGCTCGTCGCGACTGAAACTTGTATTCAGCAAGCCAACAAGCTCGAAGAACAGGCAGCTGCAACCATGGAAACTGCCTCCGAAACGTGCTATCCGCCACCAAGCCCTGGACCCAAGCCACCCCAAAACCCGATCTCGAAGCGCCGAGTCCCTGAATGCCAAACCAAACCCTGACCACCCTAGACCACCCGACTCAACAGCCGAACTTCCAATGCCCTCCACAAGATAAGAGCCAGTAGAACCTTTCAAGAATCATAATAGAAGGATTCTAAAGCACATGGCACAGGCGCCCTATAGAAAACCCCTCCCGAAAGGTCTGCCCTGAACCCGACGCCCTAAACCCCTACACCTGTCCAAGAGCTTTTCACTGGGCCCGAAGACCAGTAGTAGCAGCCCCAAGTCGAAGATGTCCTTTCTTTAAGCTTTCGGTCTCGGTTTCTTGCGCAGGGATTCGAGTTTTGAGCTGAGGTCTTAGGGCAAAAGCGCCGAGATCCAGGGTTTTGGGTCTCGGGGGCTTGAATCGCAAAATCTCGGGGTTCAGGGTTCTGAGGCTTTCGGCGTTTAGGGGCATATGGTTCCGAGTTTGAGGGTTTAGGGCGTATCGATGGCTTGAGGGTTCAGCCATATTCCTCTTCCGCAAGTTGCTGGTCTGGCTATGGATTCGAGGGTTTCTTTGCAAACTCAAAAGTACCGATGTGACTGTGAATGTGCGCGAGGGTCTGATTTCCATAAACTCTGACAATACGTTACTCGTCATCCTAGGCACAGCTGGACTCTCAGATACAAAGCCTCGAGGAGTTTTTGTTGGCAAACCAGCTGCGGCATATTAAATTAAAGCTCACACACGATAATGCCTAGGGCCTATGGCCTATGGTCGCGTCCACCGTCTAGCCGAGCTCAATACACCAGAACCCCGAAGAACTGGAATCTTTGCTCCGAGAAGCCACCGCTGTGGACTGTTCGACGTGTGCTTCGGCACCTTTTCATGGGGCCGTCATCATCAATGTCATTGTCAACATCAGACTTGTGCCCAGCTTGGCGAATGCGCGCCTGCCGAGAGTATCAATTATTCGTCGTGTCACAGGCATGGTAGTGACCCTTGTTCCTTGTGCCTGGGCCGTTATGACCTTAGCACGGCATGTAAAAGATCAAGATATGCCGATATTCGCTTTGCGGCATTCCGCTTCCAGAATTTGCACTTCCCGCTTTGTCATATGAGCATGCTGCAACAGCTCTTGCTGGATGGGTGTGCAAACACAGTGCAATGACGATGATTCTGATGTCGCAGATGTTGAAGATGACGACGACGATGATGACGACGAAGAAGAAGACGACACTGACGCCGCTGATGCTGATCATGACGACGATTAACCAGAAACGGTGTGCATAAGAAATCCCGATGATGATGTTGGTGATGGTGAACACAGCGCTGTGGCGAGGATGGAACATGCATGCGGAAAAAACATTGAAGATGGATCCGCATTCCGGCAAGGGCATGCTGAATTCGCGCGTCCCAACCAGTCGAGCTGCGCATGCTCCGCATGCTATTTGAACCTATTATCATCCCCAAAGTTATGGCGAGCATTGATGACGGTATGTCGGGTATGTATGTGGGGTCATGTAGAACCCATCTACACCACTAACTGCCACTAATCCCTTTGCAACTGATCTCAGATGGCCATATCGGTGTGCAGATTCAGAGGCCTGGTGCATCAACCGGCACACCGCCTGAAGCAGCAGCGACGACCTGCCCGCAAGAGTACATCTATCATTTGTCTATCATCAATGCAGTGTAGAGCTACCAGCCAACGCTGCGACTGTCCTCGTTGCAGGAACAAGTCCTCAGGACTTCAAGATGCGCCAGCTACAGTACTGTCAAGAAATGCTCAGGATAAGTGGATGTGCCTCTTGGTAGGAGGCTTAGGTTGCAGGAGCCCTAGCCATAAGGTCTTCGAATGGGCCGAAAGCCAAGTTGCTTTCACAAACTCACACTCCGACACTTCGACTTGAGCACATGCCGAGTCACCTCGGTCCGTGCAAACTCTTGGGAAAATGACGCTGGTATTCTTCAGCAACGTGTTGCTCGGATCCCAAACCCTTACACTCTTAAACCCTAACAACCCAAAGCCCCTAAACGATTTATGTTGGCAGTATTTCAGCAACGACAGCCAGAGTGAGGATATGTAAGCCACAACGATCAATGATATCAGAGATCATCAACACCATCATCACCGACAGCAAGCGCAACAAAACTCATACACGATCATCGAAAGTATGACCAACGAAGCACAACCACCTCCCTCACAACAACAACACCCTCGGATGTCTTCAGGACACGCTAAGACGCCGTTTTTTCTCCCCTTGCGGCATTCGTCTTGCTTCTGCTCAGGACTTCCCAGCCTCCTGGCCGCCATGGGTTGGGTTTACGGCTTGATGGAGTGAGTTCTGAACTTCGGCTATGCTTCATCAATGGGGTTGGGCTGCTGAAAACGAAAGTGGATGTTCGAGCCGATTAATCCATCAGTTGTATGGTGTCGGAATGTTCGAATCATTGCGCGCCATGCTTACTGCTGCAGCTGCTACAAGCACTGCACCCGCTGCTGCCACTACTGCTACTTACTACTACTACTACTACTACTACTACTACTACTACTACTGCTACTACCGCTGCTACCGTCATCACTACGACTACCACTACCACCTGCACTACTGCTGCTACCACTGCCACTACCAAAGACACTGCCGCTATGCTTGTCATTAGTACAACAACACGAGGACGACAACGACGATGACGATGACGACGACG
>CAJNDV010030941.1:71159-83204 GCA_905221635.1 Symbiodinium sp. CCMP2456 | reverse complement strand
CTACTGCGACTGCGACTGCGACTGCTACTACTACTGCTACTGCTACTGCTACTGCTACTGCTGCTGCGACTACTACTGCGACTGCGACTGCTACTGCTACTGCTACTTCGGCTGCTGTTACTGCCACTGCTGCTACTGCTACGGTTACTGCTACTGCTGCTACTGGCACTACTGGTTCTACTACAGCACTGCTACCACTACTACACTGCACCGTTACGGTTGCTCGGGCTTCTGAGGGTTGAGCGAGAGACGGACGAACAAATGAAGCGTTGTCAGCATGGCCGTTCAGCTGCAGTTCCGAATTTCGACCGCTACGACTGCTACGAGGGTCATGATAAGACTTGCTATGTCCTGGCACCTCTGAAATCTCTGAAGCCCGAAAATCTAGACCCCTGTACGCCCATACGAGCCTTGGCTTTAGCAGCCTGGCGCAGCTTCACCTGAGAGAGGCGCTGGGCCCACGGGGCACACACCATTTGAAGTTGGCCGGGCCGTCTTTCTGCGGCTTTAGGCTTATATATATATATATATATATGTATATATTTTTTCTTATATATATATACATGTATATATATTTGTATATTATGAGGAATTTTGGGATGTCGGCTTCTCCAAGAAGATTCAGAGTGCCTCAACAGGGTTCAGTATTTACGGTTCCTCAAAAGGAGAACCTCGCCTGCTGGGCTGGGAAGCACACCAGGACCAATGAACATGCATCAAAGGACGTGGGTCTTGAATTCAATCGAGACCTCTGTGCAAGATAATTGGACAACTCTAGGGAAGCTCTCCACCGCCCATGGTTTGTCCAAGCCCACCCTGTGAACAGCTTCACATGATCACGACAACGACCCGTTCACTTCTCTCATGTTGCTTCTCCAAAAACCGGTAGCCCCCAACAGGAAGGTTTAGGCAGGTTACGCCATAGTTGTGCGTGCGAGCGATGTTGACCTGGTCGCGGCACGTGAATCACCCCTTTGCAGGCAGGCTAGGGGCTAACAGGTCCCTGGCTTTGGGATCCAAGGACCCCACTAGAGTCATTAGAGCTCTGCATGAACCTACCAGAGCGGAGGCTTGTTCATTGCTTTGAGATTGGCCCACGTCAGAAAGCTCCACAATAAAGTCTTGCGCCACAGGATGTCAGCATGGAGGTTGTGTCATTGTTATGAGAGTTGTCCACATCAGAAATCTCCGCATTCGGGTCTGGCGCTGCAGGCTGGGATTTGCGAGTCGGAAACCCAATGCGCAAAAAGGTTGTTGCGGAATGTAACGCAAGGCCTTGCGGTTCAAACTTACATCAGAAGCGAAGGTAACAGATCAGAGCACATCAGCGCAGGTCGTCCGGATTGATCTCGGGGCACAACTCACGGAGACTGGATTACTGTGTGGTGTTATGCTTTGCCTCCGTAGTCGTGATCTGATCTCGAAGGAACGCCATGTCCTGCAGGCTTCACAGGCAGGATGCTGCAACATGAACATCGGCTGGGGAGTATAAAATCGCATGTTCAGTATCTTCACCGCAGCAGCCAATGAGAAGGAGTCTTGGAGCTGGCTGGTACACTTCGGCCACTTGCAAATTGGGACCGTGAGCCACAGGCTACTTCGCAGTGCAACCGGGGGCAGGCGCCGCACCGTGGAGACCCCCGAAGTAAAGAGACGTTCGCTCGACTTGCTGCAAATTCGGAGCGCGAATCACCATGCCGGCTCTTGGCGAGCCTCCTCCAGTGATGACAATGTCGTCCTCCGTAGCGGGAGAACACAGGTACGCACGTTTGCCTCTATGTCTCTATGCGATGGTTTGAAGTATTCCGTGACAAGGGGAGCATTTGCTGAACAGTGCAGAGACATGGAGCGTAGGCTCCTGCGTGTTTGTGCCTAGCCAACCCGAAAATCCAAGTTGGATTTTGCTTACCAAGGACCCGAAACCCCAACACGTTCAAGAGACGCCGCCTGGCATTGTTCTCATTCGTCTTCAGGAGATCCAAGGCCTGCGCGAAAACTGCCCGGGGATCTCATTTCCGAGAGGGGTGTACAGGGCGGGCCTCAATATGGCGCCTACTAGTGACTACTACTGCTGCTGAAGGGAATGCTGTGCCTGGCCCCTTTGCGCGATCTTAGGGCAAACGCTGAGAGGGTTTCAACCCAAAGAGGGCTCGGGCAGGGGAGCACTTAGGATCTTTGTTCTCGACAAGACGTGCTCTTCTCGACAAGGCGTGCAGCTATGATTTGTTTGTGACTTCGCGAAGGTCACCGCTTTTTCCAGCCTACTGACACTTCGCCTCAAGGAGCTTCCCAAAACCCAAAACCCTAAACCCTAAAAGCCCTAAACCCTAAACCCGAATCCCTAAACCCTAAACCCCATAGCCACGGGGCCTCGTCCAATGTGTATTCCAGCATGCAGTTGGCACCGAGCCACAAGCAAACCGTCTTGCTGGGAGGTGCGGAGGCCTGGCACTTCAATGGATTTAGGATTTAGGGTTTAGGGTTCTGTAAGGCTTTGGGTTTGCTTGCCGATTTCGTGTTTGCTGTCTTAGGGCTTTGGGGCTCCAAGGTGTTGCGGCTTTTGGATTCTTGTTCCGGGATCTTCAAGGGAGAAAGCAGCTCACTCGGCATCTGCAGGCGCCCGCAGCTGAATGCCAGCGCAAGACAAGCTTTGAATGGGGTGTAGGATCCAAATTGAACCCGAGTCTAGCACGTCTGTGCCGCCTGCGACGACCCACAAAAAAGGGCTGCATGAAGGCTTGCAGAAATCACTCTCGAGATGTCTGTCAGGGTCTGCATGAGATGCCACAAGAACTTCCAGCAGTGCCTTGGACCAGATGTTCTCAGCTAGCTGATAGGTGTACTGCGTGGGCTCGTCCTCGCTTGCCTCACCATCGAACAGCAAGCACAACATCGAGTCTATGTCAATGCCGCTCAAGCTAGAACAGAAAGATGCGCAACCCAGCAGCCCACCTGAGCTCCGACAGTTGTCCGAGACGAATCGAAGCCTACACTTCGCGCCCTTGATGCAACCGTTTCCACCTCCAGTCTAATGTACATATGTCCATGGTGCTTAAAGTACAGTGCATCCTAGCACATACGAGCAATTGTTGTGGACACAAAGCAGCTCAACATGAACAGTACTGAAACGATAAATGCTGCGTGCGCCTCGCTGCTCTTTGACACGAGGTGCTCCACGACCTGATCAGGACAAGGAAGGGAATTAGGGCCAAAGTCCTGCGGGTTGAAGGCTTTTGGACTTTGCAGGGTCCCTCAAGCGGAATCGCTCCAATCCAAGTATGACCAAGCCCTGCATCCTAAATCATGAGGACAATTAGGAGGTGGCTTCTTGGGCATGGAATGTGGCACCGGGGGCATAAGCACTGGAGCTCGTAAACCCCCAAGACCCCTAAACCCTAAACCCCAAACCCCTAAACCCTGAACCCTAAACCCTAAACCCTAAACCTCAAACCCTAAACCATAAGCCCTAAACCATAAACCCTAAACCCCAAACCCCCAAGACCCTAAACCCCTATAGTTGTCATTATACTGGAAGCTTCTCACCCGAGGCGCCTCCAGGGCTGCGCTGATGTCAGGCCTCGGTTTAGGGTTTAGGGTTTAGGGTTTAGGGTTTAGGGCTGCTGGGCTCTCGGTTCCCGGGCTCTCGGTTTAGGACTCGGAAGGTTTAGGGGTGTAGGGTTTATGGTTTAGGGGTTTAGGTTTTAGGGTTTAGGGGTTTAGGTTTTAGGGTTTAGGGGTTTAGGGTTTCGGGGCTTAGGGTTTAGAGGGTTTAGGGTTTAGACGGTTCAGGGTTCAGGGGTTCAGGGTTTAGGATTTTTCTTGTACCCTTCAGTCACAATGCCTATCCAAGGGGAGTGCTTCCGCTTTAGGATCCACGGTGTAGGTTAGGAAGGGGCTTTGGGTTGTAGGTCTAGGGCTTCTTCTGTTTCAGAGAATCGGGCCTCCGCATAAGTCACATGCCCTTCAGACCCTTGAGAATAGCAGTGACAGCAATGACCGCAGCAACAGCAAAAGGAAGCTCAACCGAAATATACTGGTGTACGAAGACTAACAAGTGCACCACATCAGGAGTCTGAGTACTGCGTCTGCTGAGCTTGGGGCAGCTTGGTTTTCAGAGATGAGCGCTGTGCCGTCAAAGAGCTTTGCATGTATTGGTACCTGAAGCCACTGCAAGGATATTAGGCGGGAAAAGACATGTCTGTGTTTCATCTCGGGCAAGTCAAATAGCAGTTCTCCTTGTAAGGAGGAGGAGTGGGGAAAGGAAATTTGGATCGTGAGCTGCAAAGAATACTGGCACGAGCAACAGAAGTTTCTTGCATAGCCTGGCCTGGAGTGACTTCGTCTACTTCATCAAAAAGCACCCTGCAACCAGAGCATCATACACTCAGCCAGGCCACTTGCTGTGCAGGTCCTGCAGCCTTCCCACCACTTGAGTGGGCTCTCGGTCTTTGCAAAGCTCCTCGATCACAGGAAGTCCGAAACCTTACCTGTATTCTGTACATATACTGTCAGACATATATATATATATATATATCTATCTATCTATCTATCTATCTAAATATCACACGCACATCAGTAGCATTTAGTACTCCCGCACAGCATCGTTCTCAGCAGCAGTGGCAGCACAAAGCATTGGGCTGCAGAGGAAGGGACAGTAGGCGCGGAGAAGCAACTGTGTCTGGATTCGTGCTCCTCATTTTCTTGCGATAAGTTGGAGATACGGTTTGAGGCTTGCTTTCCCGACAAGATTTGAACAGACAGTCCTGAAACCAATGACCTGCAAATACGCAGCAATGCAAGCAAAGAAACACCGGCAAGTCCCATGAACGCCACCATCCTGTGTAAGAAAAAACGTCAACATTGCTCTTGCCTTTCATTCTACGACCCTTGTGGCACAAGGGTAAAGAAGTACATATTCTGCCGGAGAATGTGGCCAGTTTTGCGTCCATGGTCTGTATGGGTCTGAAGATGCACCTTCTCTCTATAAAGGTGCGATACATGCCAATATGCAAGTAGTTGTGATGATCGGTTCCATCACGAGCAACCTCGTCAGGTTTGGTCTCTTGCTGGTCCTACTTCCAGGATTGCACGACAGGGCCAACTGCTCGCACCAAAGCGTGTAAAGTGAGACCCGACAAGCCGCCGAGAGTGAAGACATGACCAAACTCCCCGTGCACTCCAAACTCCACACCCCCGAACCTGCAAACCATAAATCCAGAACCCTAAACCTAAACCCGGAAACCCTAAACCAGAAAACTCCAAGCCCAAAAACCGCTAAAGCTTACAACCATCTAAGACCCTAACCCTGAAGCGCAAACCCCCCGAACCAACCACTACGACGGGCCTCCACATTCTCGATGAAGATCGCCTCCGGGATGCCTCGCTTGTTGTCCTGGCAGCCACGGCTTCTTCACCGTAAGATGATCTACGGGTAGCTTTCTAAATTAGGGTCCCTTTTTTGGGTCCCCAATACAGTACGGCACCCTTAGAAAAAAAAAGCACCCAAAAAACCCTAATTTAGAGAACTACCCATATGGGGCTTTCCGAAAATAGGGGACCCGGGATCCTAATATAATACCCTACAGAGTAGGATCCTTGTTAGAAGGACCCCCCAAAATTAAGGCACCCCTTATGGTCGGAAACTCTCCCATATATCAAGGTTGAAACAAAGGAGGTTCAGGGTCTCGGGCCTCAGGATTACACAAAGGCTCCTTGAGGGCTTATGGAGATTAGGGTATGTGCCTAGGACTTTGAGGGTCTATTTGGGGCCAGCCTTTTGGTAGCACTGTAAGCCTCCTTGAATATGTAAAGTGGGTTCATGATTTCTAAAAGTTAGAACTGCTCTAGATTTCGAAATATTTTGAATTTGCGAAACCTTGAACTCAATATTTAACATTTCCAGATTCTTGAACTCAGTAGGACAAATCTTGAATTCTTGAAATGTTGGAGGCATTCTTGAGCCGAAGATTCAGTCCTTTAACCTCCGAAAACTTGAGTTCGAAATTCAATATTTCAGGGTTTTTGAATTTAAAAGTGCTACATACTTCCTCCACCAGGAGATCCAAGAGAAGTATGACAAGGCAGGCAGTCTTGGCAAGAGTCCTGAAGACTCTCTCAAACCCAATGTTCTATCCGAGCTCCGATCTCAGCCCTTGATAGAAGTGGTCCCAGTCCCACACCTCGCTCTTCTTGAAGATTTTCTTGTCCAATTCGCCGCCCTCGATGTGAGCAGACTTCGGACTGCTTATATGCAGATTCCCGGATGAAAGCCTAAGGTCTGAGGAAGTCTGAGGGCTGCAGAGGGGTCTGTAAGGGAAAAGGACAATGAAGTATTAGGGTTTAGGGTTTAGGGTTGAAGCTGCTGGGTGAGCCCCACGGGGATTGGAAAAGCGATATAGGACCCTGCAATTAAACGGCTACATCCACCACAGCTACTACTGTATGTACAAAGATGGCCAGCACTTCCACGGCCAAGACGACCTACCACGACCACAACTCGCACCACCATTACCAGTTCGACAGTGACGGAGACGGCTAGTTCTGCTAGTCTGCTGCACTTTGTTGCGGAATGCAGATGCATGGACGATGCTTCGTCACGGCATCGCTGATTTATGCATGAACTCAAGATTGCCATGAAGAGGCCCTTCACAGCCTCTGTCATAGCGCGCCAGCTGCCGTGCCACCGCCCCAGGCGATTTCTACCCGAAGGGCTGCGAGGTTCAAGTCTATGAGGAACCGTGCAGTCAGCTCAAAAGGCTTGGCTCGTGATCCTTCAACGATCGTGCCCTCTAGCCTTGCTCTGGAATGCTCTCATTCTCTCACCAGGAAATGCAGCATCGGAGCTAGTCAAAGCGCTGGCTTTTGGATTTGCTGTGCCAATGGTTGCTGCCTGCTAGGATGCTGCGGAGTGCCATGTTCTCCATGCAGGGTTTCTCCGTGTACGAGCAACAGCAGCTGCGGTATAGGTATTCCCATCACTCCTGGATTCCACCAACCTTTGGCTGCACACGACTCTGGATGAGGACCTTGCTCTGGGAATCTGGCTTGTCAAGCCCCTGACAACCTCCTGTTGCCCTCTGTTCTCAATGAACCCTGTGCTAATATTGGGGCACCACCGCTCAGCCCCACCTCCAAGCCACGCACGACTCCTCCAATTCCGGGGTGGGCAAACCCGAACTCGACCCAACCAACCAAACAACTTTGGAAGTTCGCCTCGTCTTGACTGCATTCCTCCCTCCGGCATCATGATCATCATCATCACCACCACCATCATCATCGTCACCGTCATCATCATCACCATCATCATCATCATCAACAACTAATCCCTGCTAGGACAACCACCATCACCAGCCACAACGACAGCCATCACTGCCAGCAACATCGCCGTAGCGATGGTGAGCAGCACCAGCTAGTCTCAGTCCATGCCCTGAGCCCTTGACACACGACCCTATTATATTATATTATATCTATGATATATTATATATGATACATGACATATGATATATAATGTATCATATATTATTGTATCCTGGACCTGCAGAGAGCTATCGCCCCGCCCTCCCGGCTGCCCCGAAGGGACCTGCGAGTGCTTGATGCGCTGCTCCAAGCCGAAGGTCAGACGTGGGCTCCCCGAAGCGGTGAAGAGAACCTTCGGGATTTGGGGCGACGGTTTGGCGAGAGGCTAAAGCCCTTCGGACTTTCGGGTCTCGGGAAGTAGGTTGGGGACCCGATCTGAGTCCTAAGTCTTTCGCTCCGGAGCTTTTGTCGGCGGGGGCCGGTTGATGTTCTCAAGCGTAAGCTCGGGCTTCTTGAGGGCTTTTGCACCAGAGAAGCATCTACGGCAGCAGCACTTCGTCAACTGCGTCGGAAACTCCAACTTGTCTGCTCTGTCTTGACAAGGCCTGTGACGGCTTGAGGCAGCCGTGGACCACCGGGGGCACCATGGAATGCAGCAAGTCCAGAGCCTGCAGCGACTATGGCAGAGGACATGCTACAAACAACAGTACAATACATCAGTGACAACGATCATTGTGATGATGATGATGATGATGATGATGATGATGCTGATGATGTTGGTAGTGGTGATGCTGGTGGTGATGATGATGGTGATGATGACGACGATGGTGGCGATTATGAAGAAGAACAGCGTGACTGCAAAGATGATGATGTTGTGAGTATATTGGTGACAAATTATGCTGATGAAGGCCGTGCTGCATAGCACAGCCTTGATCATCGACCGTCAAGATTGGTTGCAGTCGCACTAGTGATGCGGATGCTGATGCTCGAGATGAGCGCGCCAAGAGCAAGTCTTGCAGCTGCAAGCCAGCAGGCTAGCAAGCAAGCAAGCCAGTAAGCAGATCAAAGCAAGGAAGCAAGCAAGCCAGCAAACGCTCACGAAGGCAAGCAGACAAAGCAGGTAGGCCAAGCACGAGACAAAGTAAGCTGATGGAGCAAGCCAAGCGCGCAAGAAGGCAGACACAGCAAGCAAACAAAGCAAGCAAGCCAGAAAGACCACTCAAGCCAGTATGGAAGCCAGCAAGAAATCCCGCAGCAAGCCAGCAAGCCAGCAAGCCAGCAAGCCAGCAAGCCCGCAAGCAAGCAAGCAATAGACACAACTGCTTCTCGTCGGCACAAGCACATGTCTAAACATGCTTAAGAACACCGCACTCCAGCCAACCAAAATTTAGTTAATGTCATAAATAGCCGCAGTAGGATTAATTTCGATAGCTCTGAAGTAAGCCTTCAGATAGTTCTTCTCACTGTCGATAGACCCCTGCCTCTAGCACCATCTGCGCGATCTCACGCAGGGCCAACTCTGGAAGCCCTCCACAGGCCTGAACTGCTACACACGTGCAGATCACAACCGCCAGAACTGCAACCATTGTACTGCAAGCAAATCAAGCCTGTTCTTCTCATCCTCAGTGTTGACAGCACATTCTGGGACTTGTAAACTGGTCAGGAGCATTATCAGTCCTGAGTCATTATCATACTCGCGTCAGACTCATCTCTGAATCGCTCCGTTTATCCTGCGGCTCGTGCAGACGAATGTGCTTGAGCATTGCACCGCGCAGCCCCCTGCATATAGAAGAATCCTACACCTTAAGCCCCAAAGGTTACCAAGAAAAACTATCGATTAAGTAATATTCACCATCGCCGTCATCACTCAACACAATCGCATCCACATGATGGTCATGGGCATGGTCACCACCACCACCGTCACCGCCACCACCACTGACCGCCTTCGCCGCAACACCACCGCCGCCGCCGCCACCACCACCACCGCCGCCACCGCCACCGCCACCACCACCACCACCACCACCACCACCGCCACCGCCATCACCGTCACCAGTGTCACCACCCATCGCCATGGTCGGCACTTGATGTCATGATCACGTCATCGTCTTTGTCGTCATCAGCAGCATCATAACGATTCTCTTCCCTCCGAATATAAGAATGGATGATCGTCGCCATCCTCATGACCATGTTGTAGCAGACCACGCCTGGATTAGATCATCCAGTGACCCCAGTGGCATGTACCTGTTGCATGACAAGCTCTTATGACGAGGGCCGGTCCAGGGTGGCAGGAGCGAGGGGGCCATATTATATTATATTACATTAAATTGGATATAATAATAGTCATAATAATAAGAATAACAACAACAATAACAATAATAATACTAGCAATAGTATTCGGAGGAAAAGCTTTGCTTGACCAGGCCATGACTCGTGACGGTGACTGCTTCAACCTCCGATGCCCCGGCTCATGATTGTCTTTGGATCATGAGTAAAGTCTTGCTCTTCTGATACGTGTGGCTCTTTCTTGCATAGACTTTGTCCTTTCATGCTGCAAATGTCAATCATCAGTTCATCAGGTGCTGGTCCTTATCTTCATGATTTAGCACCACGGCTACATGCTCAGCGTCCAGTAACTCGCGACCCGGAGCACTCGTGCGCGCTTCGTCTTGCGGCCCCACAGCAAACTTGCGCAAGCTTGCTGACTCCTTCTTGAGACCCTTCCCTGCACTGAATTCCCTCAACGTCTTCCCTGGCCTCGACAGACCTAGAAACGAGAATGCCACGCGCACTCGCAGAGGATGGCCATGGGGTATCCCAGAGGGGCGTCCCAGAACGCCTCAAGACAGGGCTTTGCTGGCGGAGGAAGCGTTTCAGCTTCAAGGCTTCGGGTCCAGAGACACGACTGCTTCCAAGCAAGCCCTTTTTGACGTGATGTTGGGAGGCTGGTACTCTCCAAACAGCCACCGACTGGTAAAAGGCACAACCCGCCGGTATGAGAAGCAGAACCACAACCTTCGGAAGGTGCAACCCGGAAAAACGGCTGCCGCCGCCACCCCTGCCTCACCCTTGCCACCTAGCCATGAGCCCTTAAAGTCTTACATCCCAAACAACAACCTCAATTGTAAAATCTGACTTCCTCCAAGCCGTGAAACAAAGAAAAAGGTCGCCTCTCGGAGTTCCACCAGGAGCCCGGGGTGGCTGACCTGCTTCTGGTCTTCAGGTTCGGGGCTTGGCTTGGGGCTCTGGACTTACGTACGGTTTGGGGTTTTGGTTTGCGGGGCTTGGTCCTTAGGGTTTGACTTAGGGTTTCGGGGTTTCGGGGTTTAGGGTTTGACTTGAGGCTTTCGAAGATGATCTGTTGTTGGGGGATAGTTGGGCGACAGGCCTTGCAAGTAGTGCTTTCCTCGTCTATGCCGTGTGCAATCGGACTGCATCTTGCGGGACTGGTCTCGAGATCGAGGGGGCTTTCTGACAGGTTTCGTGTTGAGATGCATATTTCTAGGTTCGACTTCCGCAGAGCCCTGGAGAAGCTGGATTACCACCAGAAGTTTGGATTCCTTGCGAACGATTCGACAACAGTGTCAGCAGAACGGAAGTTACAGCTACTTGCACATAGCAACTAATACATAGACAGATTTTGCGATGCATCGCAGGAGAAGACATGTAGGTGGTGGCGGGCCGCAACTGCGAGCGGCCACCAGAAGTTCGAAGGTCTTTCTGGGAAGGCTTCCATTCTCGTGACGTCTCGTGCGATATGACTGACGGGTTTCGGGTGGACGGGCAATGCCTTACGAAGCACACTGCCTCTCGAAAACCCTTCTCGCAGCCTTGCCTTCGAAACGGATTCACTCAAACAACATACGAGCAGAAAGTAAAACCAATCGAGCCCTACATGCTGCAAGTGTCGGGTCGAAGGGCTCAGCTCCAAAATATAGAATTGAAAAAGCCTCTCATCTAGATGCTGTTTTCACACCACAAGCAGTTATAAGTTCAAGTAATCTTACTGTGCATTTGCATTAAAAGCCTTGAGAAACCTGAACACCAAAGTGCTTCAACCAGCTCTCCGTTCTCTGCCTGCAGCTCACACCAGCGAGAAAGCCACTCCTGGATTCCCGTAGACACGTGGATGTAACGTTCCACACCGTTCATTGCATAATTTCCCGGTGCCTACATACAGTACTTATCGCAGAAAACTGCTAAACGCTAGAGCTCCCTAACGAGAAAGCAACAGATGCACAACACAAGAATGAACGAACGGACTTGACGAACGTTGTATACACCTGTTGTGTATTCATAAAGAGCTATCACGAATCGAAGCTCGTTCAACAAGAATCAGAATCATGACGGTGGCCCCGAGCCGTATTCCTGCAGGCAAGGTCTTTCATCACTACCTGCCGAAAACTTGCACTATGACCTTGTCGAGTACGACCACGTCCCGACAAAAGACGACCACGATGCAAGCGAGGCCGAAGACGAAGATCGCCACCACTAACACAACAGCGTCCACGACAAAAGTTCTTATGCAGCTCGTTTGGTTCTTGTAGTGACCATGTTTGCTGTTGCTGATGCTTTTGATGCTGATGTTGTTGTTGTTGTCGTTGTTGTGGTTGTGGTTGTGGTCGTGGTCGTGGTGGTTGTGGTTGTGGTTGTGGATGTGGTTGCTGTTGTTGTGATTGCTGGTTGTCGGTTGTTGGTTGTCGGTTGGCTGTTGGTTGTTGAATGTTTGTTGTTGGTTGTCGTTGTCGTTGT